>JAVXUO010002883.1:0-53196 GCA_033065855.1 Escallonia rubra
TTTGTTACTTTTAGTTTGTACTTTGTTGTATTATTTAAAGAGTTTCTTTTTATTTGTAGTGAAGTTCAGAAATGAAGGTTTACAGCATTGATGCTTGAACAAGTCCCTAATAATATGTAGTACTTTTTTGTGGGGACACTTTGTAACTGTAATTGGTGTACGCAGATTTCAGCTATATGTCAAGAGGCAGGGATGCATGCAGTCCGAAAGAACCGGTATGTTATACTCCCGAAGGACTTCGAAAAGGGTTACAGAACCAATGTCAAAAAGCCCGACACCGATTTTGACTTTTACAAGTGATCCGAGCGAGGGCTGCAACAAATTTTCAAATTTCAGAACATTGTATTGTCCACTTTCAGTTGATACATTTTGTCAGCTCTATGTTCCTGTTCTTAGGGGAGTGGACTTCCTGTAAGATTCGTGGCTGTTGCTTGAAGGGGAGAAAAAAGTAATTAGCAGCATATAAATTTGTATTGTTGACTATAGATCATGGAAAATAGCAGCATATAATTTGACAAGTTGCACTAGAAAAAGACAACCTACAACTCATCGTATAACGGCAATTAATTTAAGCTGAATGTCTTTATTGACTTTTATTTAATTTTTTTTTTTTTTTGGGTTAAGAGAGAACTGCATTTCATCAAAAGCAAATAGAATTGACTTTTATTTAGTAATGCTAAGAAAGTACAATTAAGAATTGACGTTCAAAGTGTTAATAGAAAAGTAATTAAAAATATTTAACAATTATTAATTGTTGCGATACTACAAGGGTTGTAGGAAGACTTTTACAGTAAAAATTTATTCACCTAAAATTGTCATTAAATGAGAGAAATATAATGTTGTTAATTTGTTTGGAAGGAGAGGCATACAATCTTTCTCAAAGTATAAAGAGGAGTTTGAGCGCAACTTTGAAAACTATATATGAGGTTAAGCATTTGGTGGCCTGCTAGTGCTAAGAATCTCAAACCTCCTCGAGCCAAGACGAATACAAATTCTGTAATCCACATATTAATTAAAGTGGGTTTGTAGTTGAAAGAATATAATAATTAACATTAAGAAAAAGATCGGAAGGACTATTCCAATCCAACCAAGGCTAAATGCCAAAGTTGATTTATCTGTGTGTGTGTGTCACAGCAGCACTTTTCCTTCTGCTCTCCCCTCTCACTGCCAGCCAGCCATACTTTACTTCACTTGGAAAGGCTGCATAATTAGAGTATAGGTGTAAGCGAGCAGGGGAAATGTTGCAATCACGACATAATTGGGCTGGAAGATTCTTGCAAGCACTCGAAGACATGCCATATTTGTCGGGGACACAAGTTTCCCGCAGGTATCATTACCTAAACAAAAGTGCATACTCACCCCTGTTGTCGGTTGCCAGCTCTTCTGCTTCTTTTTGTACTCTCATACTTGTTCTACTGTAGTTTTAGGGTGGATTTAATTCTTTATTTCCATGTAAGGAAATATTGACGGAGGATCGACATTCTCGACATATATTTTTGTCCTTAAAGTGAGTATACAGTGATATTTTTGTTGTCTAACTCAAAAGCATGTTCAAGAATAGGAGAAACTCACAAGATATAAGAATCAATCTCAAACCCCGTGTATTGTCGATGTGAGACTTGACAATTTTAAAGTCTTTAACGATGAACAACGAGACGTTCAAATGATATCAGCAAAGAAAGAAGAAAAAAAGCAAAAGTAGCCTTTTGTCCCAGTGGCCAGTGTGATGCAACATTCGCTTTTTGTTGTTCACGACTTTCATCATCTTAAATTCCTCCGCTCTTTTTTCTTGTTTCCTTTTTGCCTGGGTAGATTGTGAAAGGTATGTGTGTTCTTTCAGTACTCTTTGTTCTCTTGGGCTACTGCGGTTTTATTCAAACCCCTTCTCCTTGCTTCCATCAAAGATGCATAGAAACGGGCTTGATTATCAATAAATCCCTGCTCTTTGTTGCAGCTTTATCTCAATGTATAGGCAGACCACCTCTTCAACGGTTGGCTACTAGTTATTTCCTCTTTTCGATTGGTTTAGGATGGCGGGAAATGTTCAACTTGAAATGAAAAAAATATTATTCCCAATCAACCCCAAAAATAGAACAATTCTTATGTAGATTTTACATAGCATTCATTTTCTGTGACAGCATACCCGTTACGGGTATCTTTTTTATATATATAAGTATGGCGATTTTATTAATCATTCATTCTCTGTGACAGCATACCCGTTATGGGAATCTTTTTAATATATATATAAGTATGACGATTTTTTTATTAATCATTTTTTTGCACATAACAAATGACGGTATCTCTTCCAATCACACTTTATAACCGAGTACATCTCGTGCAAATCCAGTTAAATTGCAAGTTGCATGCTTACGATACGTTAACCAAAAGAATGACACGCAGATTATGGGTATTAGGATTAAAGAATGAGAGGTTGGTACTTGGCAGGGGCTACTTCCACATCATCTCGGAACATCCTTGTATTATCAACCGGTCAATGCCTATATTACGAGAAAAATGTATCATGTTTCCCCACGGATAAGCTTACATATTCGTGTTCAATAAACAGAGGATTTTTGTGCATAGACAAGCCAACCACCATTGAAGAAGAAAACAAAAGCATCCAAGCTTCGTCCCTCTAGTCAAGATGCCAAAAGAAGAGCACAAATTCACGAAACATCTTACCATTGGAAGAATGTTTTCCCCCTTCTGACACTTGATCTTATTTCGACTAATAAGGAAATTCGGGAATGTTTTGTACGATTTTACGATTTACTAAACAAAGTTTGTTCCTATTTAGATATAGATTACATACAACTTCTTTTATAAACTTTCAGCTTATTATCATCGCCAAAAAAAAAAAAAAAAAAACCATTCTAGAACATAGAATAAGAGTAATAACCTGATTTGCCTCTTGGTTTGTTGTTAAGCTGTCAATACTTGTCATTAACATTATATTTTTAGAGAATAAAAAAAGAGCGTGAAAATATATTTTATCTTTAAAATATCAAGACTTGTCACGAACGATGAAAAGAGCATGAAGAACAATAATTAGGTAGAAATAATATTTTTTTTTAAGAGTAACATACCAAGTCACACACAAAAATGCAACGTTTTTATTTTCTTTTGCATCTATAGAGGCCCCTACCATGTGGCTTTTTGTTGCCTTTGTGTAGAAAGGTAATAAAGTCGAATATATAAGGCAAAAAAAGAAATCATTACCAATTATTTCCCTGGTACACGACGTCCATTACATCTCCCACAAATCCGAATTCAAAATTCAAAAGTATCAAGATGGCCACCTCAGTAGTAGTTGAAACCAACGTGACATGTAAATATATGTTAATTATCTTTGCCCAATCTAACATAACTTAAAATTTTTCATTTTTTATTTTTCATTTTTTGGGTTCATCATAAGAATATTATAGTGATTGAACTGGTTGGCCAACTAAATTTCCAAGGTTAGGATCAGAGAGGGATTCTTACATGGAGCGAGAGATCCAAGCCTCTATTGAACCCTTCTACATTTGCTCCTGTATATATTGCGATTTTTGCTGCATCGGTCAAGATTCATAATACCCGGAATCGGTGCAGTTACGACGTCAAATCACGAGTGCGTGTCACTGGAAAGGGCTACATCTAGTATACTATTAGAGGACGCGTGTGTGCGATTAAACAGTGTGTATGTACGCGGGCTCGCGTCTGTGTGTGATTGTGGGTAAGTTCAATTGATCAGTGTGTTTGATACTCATGTGTGTGAGAGGTTGTACTTGGTGGTTGGTGGTGGCGCCTAACGGTGGCTGGTGGTGCGTTGGACTTATAGGAGGGATCTGGGGCGCACTGGGAGGTAGAGGTGGTGCTCGACAATGTAGAATAAGAAAAAAAAGAGGGAGAAAAAGAAAAGAGGAAAGAGAGTGACACAATTGCTCCTGGATTAAGTCATTTAACGGACTTAATTGAAGATGACAAAAACTGAAGTAATGAGTCAATTGCACAGATCGACAAGTATAATGGTCAGTTTGACATAAATTGAAGTTCAATAACAGAAATAAAATTTACATTGTGATTCAAGGTCAACTACGTATATAACTCAATATAAAGAATCAATCTAATAATTTGTCTTTATCTCTAACTTCCCTAATCTTGATTTTCCTGCTCAAGCATTACCCTACATATTCCAATAAACATCATGGACAGAGATACGCTTAGCTGCTACAAAAAGATGTCAATGAGTTTGGTATTAGGCTTGGCTTTGGTTGAACTATCTCCTCTTCGTCCACTCATCCTCTTTTGGAAGCATTCCTTGCCATGTGCTCCTATCACTCTCCAGGCCTTATGCATAAGTATATTTTGTACTTGAGAAGGTAATTCTTCTTTTGTTCCATCAATAGTAAGGTTTTTTGAGTTTCATTATTACAACTTACTAGTATTGTACAACTTAGCATGGTCCAAAATGAACATTCAATTTCTAGAGGTGGCATGTTGTAATAAATAGCCATGGTTCTTTGGAACTCCTCTACCCTCGCTAAAGGGCATGTTTGCGCTGAATGTCCGGTGCATCAACTCTCTTCATGATTCGTGTGGTTCCTCGTCCACCTTTATATGACTCTCAGAAGATAGCGAACTGTGCTTCAGATGAAGTTCAACCTCATTCGAAATTATGTAAAGTATCACATTTACGTAGGAAAAGAGCGATGAAAAACAGACATCAGGCCTTCTATCTACGCTGCTACTCACTTGAAGTGGTCTAAGAATCTTTAGACCTTTTAAGTAGAGATTCAACTTTGACGAGCTTATCTAACCATGGGTATCCAATTTGCAAGGCCTATGGTAACAGTGAATGTGGCCCCATGTGGTGAGGAGGAACATTCTACTTGGGTTCATTGACTTGTGGACAGCACTGTTCATAACAAAAAATTGAAATGAGTGAATCTTTCCTTATAAATAAATTGAAAGATAAGAGGGAGAAAGAGATAGATACAAGAAACCTCACATCACAGACTAATGTGACTACTAATTAATTTGATTAAATTAAAGCCCAAACTCAACATTGGATTCAACCCACCCCCACAAACCCACGACACCCACATGAAATTAAAAGTCAAAAAGAAGCTCCCGCAGTAGAATGATAGTTTGACTCAACAAATGGACAGCTACTGGGGAATGGGTCTGGGAATGGAATTTATGGTCATGTGAGGGAATTGAATTTCAACCAACTTTTCGGCGACAGGCTCTGGGAGTGAGTAAATGCCCATTTCACCTTCTTGGTATGTATGAATTCAGCTATATAACTTACAAATTAGTCGAGAGCGATGCTTCGCTGGTGACTAATACTCTTAAAAGTTACCGTGCTTTCTGGAATTTGAGATACATAATTAGAAAGATTCTTTCGATTTTTCTCAACCATATTGTCGGAGAAAGGAATGCTGCTGTAGACGTTGTGGCTAATTACACTCATGAGCGGAAGGACTTTAGGATTTATTTTAGCGCTATAGACTTGCTTCAGCTTTCTATAAATGTCGAAGACGACTAAGCAATGACCTTTTATGTTTTTCGGCCTCTGAAGACTGCAGGTGAGCTTCCATCTAATGTTGTAAAGTTAAAATGTCCCCCGCTCTACCTATGTGATCAAAAAACAACCAACCAAGACTCTTTATATATAGGGATAATACCATTTTAGTCCATTGAACTATACCCGCTTTTTTATTTTGGTCCATGTACTATAAAATTCGTTAAATCAGTCCCTGTACTTTGTTTCGTCATCAAATAGAACCCTCCATTAGTCGACGTCGACAGTCTCCCACGACCCTGAGCCATGGTCATGAGATCCCGGCGGCAAAAACAATCGACGGCAATTGGGGTTGAACTGAGGACTCACATTGGCCCCTTGGGCGTACCAAGTGGCTGCGGACTCACCGTTTGACTGGTGATTGTCCTCTACAATAGTGGTCGAGTTTGGGCAGTGGGTTGGGGACCCACGGTGGTACAGCTTCTTGCTCTAGTTGTTGGTTGCAATTTCCGATGATGAAGGCACGACGTTTGACAGGTGATCACCTTTGATGTCGATCAGAGCTGTGGCTGACCGGTGGTGAAATCATGCGGTGGTGGCAGCGGCATAATGACAGCAGCTACGCGGAGGCGATCCATGACTGGCTGTTATGTGACGGCCGTTGACCAAGGGCGTCCCTTGCGCCAGCGTTTGACCGGTGGCGTCTTTCTGTCGGAATTTCGGTTGGCCAGTTTCGAGTACCATCCGATGGTGGCCATGGCAGATTGGTCGCGGCACAAGGCAGTGGAGGAGTTAGGCGATGGTGTTTGGTGAAGGTGCACAGTCGGAGTTGACGTTGGCAGCTGCAAGTGTGCCCGAAAATGGGGGCAGCCTAGATCTGGCAGGCAGAAGCGCCGCCCGTTTTTAGGGCCGGTTGTCCATTTCTGAAAATACCCTTCAAAAAACGACCCAGTGCCCGCCACGTGTATTTTTTGACGAAAAATCCTAACAGAGGGTTCAATTTGATGACGAAACAAAGTACATGGACTGATTTAACGGATTTTAAAGTACATGGACCAAAATAAAAAAACGGAAATAGTTCAAGGGACTAAAATGGTATTATCTCTTATATATACAAAGAAAGGACCTAGATATTATTCAAGCACAGTGTAAATGGTCAACACCCATACATATGCTCTTCATTAATACGACAAAGAAAAAAAGTTCATATGGGATTCAAAATTTTGAGTCATCTTGAACCTCACATGTGCTCCTATTAATCATGCTATCTAGAAAAATGGTGGAATGCGTGACATTTTGTGATTTGCGGACCAGCATTGACGGGGGTCATGCTGACTGACTAATCTAATCTCAGCAGCATGCGTTTGATTGATTGAATTCGAAGCAAAAGTTAGGAATGGCTGAAACTTTCAATCTCTTGCAATCTTGGTCGTGATGGTCCAGTGATAGCCACTTCTGACTAGTCCAAGTCTTGGACCAACATCGTGATGTATGTTCCTCTGGCCGTAATGTCATAGTATTACTTTCGGAAATAGCTGGTGAGATTGATTTTTTAAGACAGAACTATATGTCTACACAAATACCTAATCTATATACTGAAACTCGAACCATCGCCTCACCAACCTTGAAAGCAAGACAGAATTATTATATTGACACAAAAATTTCACCAGAAATACCATAGAGCAGCGGATCCGGTATAAGTTTCAAGTTTATGAAGGACAAAATTAACGTAAACCCAAAAATTAAGAACCAGATATAAGTGAGTTAATCCTAATTAATCCTAGAATTGAAGTGCTTTATTTGTGATAAAAAAACCTCGAAAACTTTTTCGCCTTTTTAGAATGTTAACATTATAATTTTTTTTAAGATGAAAATTTCTGCTCTGTATTAGCGATACCGCACTTAGCGACATTTTTAAAGTTAAATGACGAAAATAAAGCGTGAATATTGGCTCAAGCTTTTCTTTCTGCCTAAAAACGTTGTAGCAAAGAAAGCAAATGACATCCTCATGGAACATAAACCAAACAAGAATACGACGTACGTAGCCAGTAAAGAAACATTAAATCCTCATGATTAATGTCGTACTTAAAGCCTAAAAGGCCCCTCCTTTGTTTGTTCTTTATTTATACTACACAAAAATAAACAAATAAATAATCTCCATCTTCCCCCTATCTCTATCTCTCTCTTTCACAGACACACACACTGTCACACGCACTCAGCAGCGGTGGTTGAGTAAAGGCAAAGTTCAAAACCAATCCATCAAAATATAAGTCCCTCGAATTGCTGTAAATCGATTGCATTTCCCCAAATTCGAGGGCACGCAGGAGTTGTACGTTTCAGCTACTAAGCTTGTACTCTCTGCTGTTGCTGACTTTTCGTTGCGGGGATTCGTGAACAAATGCGGTACCTTTTGTTCGTTTTGAGCTTGGCAGGAGCTCTAATGGCGACTTCGAAGCTCGACATTCACATCTAGAGAGCTCGTTGTACGGAGACTCTGCTGGTACGCGGTCGCAATGTTTCGAGGTAGCGTGTGTTTGTTTTTCAGCTTCTAGTGGTGAAACTTTGGTTACCTGCAAATGTTGGTAGATCTGAGTGACTGATGTTTGATAGCTTCAGTTTTCTGGGAGCTGTAAGTGGTGAATTTTGTATTTTATGCAGTCATTGGAAATGTTTCTTGTGTGAATTAGGCGAAACTTAGGTGAAGTGCAGTTCTATAATGCGGCTTGATTTGCGTTAATTTTTCGGCAGTGTGTTTGGTTGTTGACAACTACAACTAACCCGAATCACAAAATTGCGTGTTTGGTTAGGAATTTGATAAGAACTGTGTTTGTGTGTGAAGAAAAGGTGAGGAGAAACCGCTGATTCCACTCTGATTCTGGTGAATATAGAGCCCCTCGGCTTAGATGAAATTGAGTGGTTTGTGATAGAAACTGACAAATTGTTTTTTGTTAATGTTGGTTACAAGTGTAGTTTCAGGCATAAATTCAAGTGATATTCTGAATGGTTCCCTCTGTGCACTATTCTTCGAATTGTTTGTAGACAGCATAGGCAGTTTTGTTACTAGTTAACTATGTTTAAGTAACGGAAACAAGTATTACGTACCATGCTCGCTTTTTCATCTTTTAAAAGAAGTTCTTTTGCTAGTGTGCATCGACTTACTTCAAGAGTAGACATTCCTTCCTTTTCTTGCGCTTTCTATGTTATTTATGGTCATGACTGATTTTCTGTATTTGTATTGTTATTCTGGTTATTAAATTTGTTGTTAGTTATAATCATCTCTCTTCCTCTCTCTTTTCGCTTTACATTTTATGTTAAGAAGGCGATAGAAAAAGTTATTGTTCCTTTACTTTTCTCTTTGCAATATGCTTTTGCCCCTTGCTTTTCTTTATACTAGTTACTTTCATCCCCTCTTTTGCAACTTTTTCTGAGTAATGGAGGTCAACTTCTTTTTCTTTCGTTACCCTTTGGATGATAAGCAAAGACAGATAATAGCATGCCAAGCATTTGTGTAAAAAAGTTGTCTAAATGCCCAACGCAGAGAGTTTAGAGTATTTACTTGTTTAGTGTTTCAGAATTTAGATACTGCAAATTTTAGTCCTTCCCTGTTACAAAGAAAACAAAAATGAAGTTGCAAATTGGCAAGGTGATGGTAAATGGTATGGCATCTAAGCAGAGGGAAGGGAATAAGCATTTGGTTTTAATTGCTAAAAATCAAGAAAAGGGATGGGAAAATGTTAGTGGCTTGCAAAAATATGCTTAGGTGGCTTCATAATTGTGGTTTGAGGATTTTAGATCATGGCTATGATACTCTCTTTGTCAGTACTTTCGACTGATAGAAAGAAAAAGCCTAAAAAAGCCGTTTGGTAGAGTGTTTGCAGCGGGAATTAATAAGATTTATAAGCCATTGACTTCTCAACACTGCAAATTCTTGGCAAGTTTGAACTTGTTTATGACCTGAATTTTTCTAGTATAGGAATTTTTGGCTTCCATTTGGGTTTCTGCTGTTAATGCAGTTTTTTTACACTGACGAATCAAAATGTATGTTAAACATACAATTTTCATGTTGTTGTTTAGGTACGCATTAATGGTGGAATTTTTTTTCTTTCTTCTTTTTCTTTGTTTCTTTCACAATTTCTGAGCAATTATTTGGTTCTGGCAACAAAGAAGATGGCCTTCTACTCTATTTATTCTCTGACTGATACTCTGTGAATCACTTCTGCTGTATCAGGAAAACTGCGAGACTGGCACCATCTTGACCTTCACATGCCCCAGCAATTCCTCATGAAACTCAACTACACCTATCAATTTCTTCCTTTCATCTTCATCATACTTACTCTCCTGCCTCTGGCTCTTTCCGACTTAAACTCAGATGAGCAAGCTCTTCTTGCATTTGCTACTGCTGTCCCCCATGGCCGGAAGCTCAACTGGAATCCTGCTACTCCCATCTGCACATCATGGGTAGGCGTCAACTGCACTCCTGGCGGGACACGTGTGATTTCTGTTCGACTTCCTGGTGTTGGACTTACGGGCACCATTCCAGCCAACACTCTTGGAAAGTTAGATGCCCTCAGGGCTCTCAGCCTTCGTTCAAATCTTCTTAGTGGTAGTCTTCCTTCTGATATCTCTTCCCTTCCTTCCCTCCATTACCTCTTTCTCCAGCGTAATAACTTCTCCGGTAAAATTCCAACCTCCTTTCCGCCCGGACTCAATGTACTGGATCTGTCATTTAATTCCTTCACTGGCAACATTCCGCTTAAAATTCAGAATTTGACGCAACTCACTTCATTGAACCTCCAGAACAATTCTCTTTCTGGACCCATACCCAATATCGCCCTACCAAGGCTCAAGCATTTAAATTTAAGCTACAACCATCTGAATGGGTCTATCCCATCTTCCCTCCAAAATTTCACCAATTCCTCATTCATAGGGAACTCTCTCTTGTGTGGATTGCCTCTAAATCCTTGTTTTGTCATACTCCCTCCACCTTCTTTTCCATCCCCACCAATACGCCCTACAAGTGGAAGCTCCAAAAAGAAACTTAAGCTGTGGGCTATTATTGCCATTGCAGTTGGAGGGGCTCTGGTGCTATTCTCTGTTGCTCTAATTGTTTTCTTCTGCTGCTTGAAGAGGAAGGACAGTGGCAGAAGTGGTGTTCTCAAAGGGAAGTCTTCTAGTGGTGGAAGGGGTGAGAAGCCCAGGGAGGAGTTTGGCAGTGGGGTGCAAGAACCTGAGAAAAACAAGCTGGTTTTCTTTGAAGGCTGTTCTTATAATTTTGATCTTGAGGACTTGTTGAGGGCTTCAGCTGAAGTGCTTGGGAAGGGAAGTTACGGGACTGCATATAAGGCTGTTTTGGAGGAGTCTACAACTGTGGTGGTAAAAAGGTTGAAAGAAGTAGTGGTGGGTAAGAAGGATTTTGAACAGCAGATGGAGATCATTGGGAGAGTTGGGCAGCACCCAAATGTTGTGCCTCTCCGTGCTTATTATTACTCCAAGGATGAGAAGCTTCTGGTCTGTGATTATATCTCAGGGGGTAGCTTGTCCACACTATTGCATGGTATGCAATTTTTATGTTTCTTCATGTCATCTTCATTCAAGGCAGCATGAAACTTGTTTCGGCATAATTAACAACCTTGAACTCAAATCAATCAGTTGACGGAAAAGCTGGCTTTGTATTTTCCTTAAAATCAATTATTCTTCCTTTTGGTTGTTCGAATGCAAATTTCTTTTACTTGTATGCATGAATAGTGTTGTGTTACTTCTATGCTACTCTGCCCAGCTACAATTTCACAGACAACCAAGTCATGTGATTCAGCCATTATCATCGTACTCCTCGCTTAACCTCTATTTAACCACAGGGAACAGGGGCACTGGAAGAACTGCGCTAGACTGGGACTCGAGAGTTAAGATATCACTTGGGGCAGCAAGGGGCATTGCTCATATGCATACCGTGGGTGGTGTAAAATTTTCTCATGGAAATATTAAAGCCTCAAATATCCTCCTGAACCAAGATACAGATGGTTGCATCTCTGATGCTGGTTTAGCCTCTCTTATGAACTTCCCTGCCACTCCATCTCGACATGCTGGTTACCGTGCTCCAGAGGTGGTCGAGACCCGGAAGTACACTCATAAGTCAGATGTATACAGTTTCGGTGTCCTCCTACTTGAGATGCTGACGGGTAAGCAACCTATTCAATCACCTGGCCGGGGTGATGACATGGTTGATCTGCCGAGGTGGGTCCAGTCAGTTGTCAGGGAGGAGTGGACGGCTGAAGTTTTTGACGTTGAGTTGATGAGGTTCCAAAACATTGAAGAAGAGATGGTGCAGATGCTGCAAATTGCCATGGCTTGTGTTGTAAGGGTACCAGACATGAGACCCAGCATGGATGAAGTTGTTCGAATGATTGAAGACGTACGGCAATCTGACTCAGAGAACCGGCCTTCTTCGGAAGAGAATAAATCCAAGGACTCAAATGTGCAGACCCCCTAATTGCCTTGGAGTTCACTGAATTCTGATTTCAAATTTCGATTCATTTGTAAGTTCTGCAAAATTCATCTGATTTAGTACCCAATTGAATGTGTACATGGCTTTGAAGGTCCTTGCAGGTTTCATGTCTTGAGGATTTACTTTTAATGCAGTTGGAGTTGATTGATGAGCTTCCACGAGTAACATTTACCTGATATGTTTGCAAGACCTTGAGTGTCATCGCATATCAATTGTCTCCTTGAAAATGTGACATAACATGAAAACCATTCTGAATGGTATACAATATTACATTGACAATGTGATATAACCTAAAGATCAATATTTTGGGTGCACACAAGACTTTGGCTTGATGGTCAAAGGAGCTCCTTGCCGCTAAGATGTTGGTTATTTCCAAAGTTGATGCGCACAAATTTACTATGGATGTGAGGTCCTCCTAAACTTTAGAACAACAAAAGAATTTGAAACAACGTCTATTCCGCCCATTGGAGGTCCAAAACTCACGTTCCTTCTTCCTTCCTTTGCTTTCCTTCCCAAGGGACATCCTGACCAGTACTTCCTGCAATGGCGGGTTTGGCTGCTCAAAATTCCAACAATGGCCCAGCCCCGCCATTGTCAAGAGCTCTCAGCCGCAACCAAAGCTCCGGCCAGAAGAACCTAACCCGCCATGTCTCCTTCTCTGAAACCCATCTCAAACAACCCCCTCAGGCGCAGCGTGCAGCTGCTGATACCGAGGCTCAGCGTCCTCAAGGACGCTGCAGCTCGCACTGCAACATGTGGTGCGCATGGGCTTCCCTCATTGTAGGCACTCTCGTCCTTTTTGTCCTCCTCGCCGGGGTAGTATTCTTCGCCTTCCTCCGGTCTAACCTCCCTGAGTTTCACGTTCAGAGGCTCGACATTCAAAAGCTCAACGTCACAACCACGAAGAACCGGGACACATTGCTGACTGCAGACTTCTTGTTTCGCATAAACGCGACTAATACAAACGGCAAGATTGGGCTCTCCTATAGCCCGCTGAACGTGGATGTATCAGCTGAAGATATCAGGTTGGGGAACACGCGTCTTGAGGAATTCTATCAGAAGCCTCACACCAGCACGGAGTTGAAGGTCCGAACCGGGGTAACGAAATCTGCAGTGGATGAAGCTGCAGCAAAAGAGCTGCAGGACAATTTCAAACAACGGGTAATGGTTGTTGATGTGATTTTCAGGGGAACACTGACATTTGTTTGCAACGGGCACAAGGTGAAAGGCTTCGCCTTCAAAGTAGCATGCGAGGACATTGCTCAGTCTGAGATTGATTCTGGATTCGCCCCTCAATGTCGTGTGAGGATAAGCCCTTTCAGGTAATATGCTACCATTAATCTTTGTAGACCAGGAGGACAGGCACTTGATCTTGGGTACATCCAAGGGAGTTGAGATACGAAGTTCTTGAAAAGGCCAGTATGTTTCCGTTTTTAAGATGGACAAAACCAAACCCAAAAAAAATCGATATCAGTAGAAACATTATTGAAAAGATTTTTGGTTCAAACAAACTGAATCACCGTCTCAAAACAAGACTTTGATCCGTATACTTGGAGTAGTTCTTTCGAGAATCGCTTAGTTTATGCAGGCTTTTTCCCCTCATTCAAAGACTACTTGTGACTATTTTGACTTAATGTTGATAGCTAGGGGCTTATGGTTTCTTTTTTGATGATTGATGCAGTTCCTGAATGTCAAAGATTGTGGTGCTCCTGGGATTAGGTTCTATTTTGCAGTTGTGGAGGTTTCTTATTCTTCAGGAGAAGGCTTGGGTCTGAGTCAGACCCATGCCTTTCTCAAACCGTCTGAGAAAAACATTAGGTTACTAGTTTCTGTTTTTTATCACTCGCAACAGATTTGAGTTCAGTTAACATTTTGGGCTTTAATCAGTAATGAGACAGAAAGTAACATTCGTTTATAGTTACACTGATCTCTGCGTGCTGCATAATAGTCAAGTATATGTACTGTTGAATTTGGGACACAGAATGGCCAGGAAATTCTTTCTATTGAACTCAAAAGCAAGACGAAGTACCCATAAAAGCATTACGACTGACTCTTTAAAAAGGCTAAGATGCTCTGCATGAACGACCCACGGCAGAATGCACGAACTAGCCACAACCCACGGCCGAATGCACGAACTAGCCACGACTGAACATGACTCTAAAGATCAAAACAAATTCTTAATGATACTCAACTACCCTTGACCTTATTTGAACCAGATTATTAGGAGCTAAACTCCTGAATACTAGGAATCAACGAAAAAATTTAACTAAGACTAGTTGAATTAAGGGTCTTCACCTTTAGCATAGCCCGGAAATTTCTGATTCTGCAAACGCCTTTGTGAAACATCGGTTGGCTGCACATCTGTGTAGCAATATTGCAACTCAATCTCTCCTTTGGTCACCAACTCCCTGATGAAATGATGGCGTTTCTCAATGTGTTTAGACTGACCTAGCTGAACTGGATTCGTTGAAAGAGCAATAACAGTTTTATTGTTGCAGAAGATTGTAGTTGGCTTTTAGACTCCTTAAGGCCTTCACCATTTCAATTGAGCTCCCGGACACTTCACAAACAAAGTGGGTTCGCTAGCACCTTTTTGAAAACCATTCTGAGCAAAAAAAGAGAGTCAATTTTGCTATACCGGGCTCTTGGGGCCTGTTTTAACCAATAAAAGTGCTTTGTGCAACTTGTAAACCTTGTGCTCAGACTTCTTCACCTCAAAACCTTTCGGCTGTTCAACATAGGCATCTTCAATAAGATCACCATTTTAAAAAAAAACTGGCTCTTTAGCTACCTGATAAACTAACATGCTATTATGGGCTGCCAATGCTAACACTGTTCTGATTGTATCAAATCTTGCTACTGGAGGCCAGGAAATGTTTCTGAAAAATCAGTACCTAGAAATTTTGCTTAGAGTTTCACAACAAGTCGAGCTTTGTTCCTTTGCGAAGAACCATCTGAACTGAGCTTGGACTTGTAAATATATTTGAGACCGATTGCTTCCTTTCGCCTTTCCGACCGGCAAATCAACCAAGCTCCACGGGTTGTTCCTCTCAATGGCTTCACTTTCTTCCTCCATTGCACCAACCCATTCGTGTTTTACCACTGCATCTTCAAAAGAAGTAGGTTCCCGAGGTAAAGCAAGCGTATTCACTTAAAGCATAAACATCATCAATACTTCTTACCTTTCTTTGAGGGAATCTGCAGTGGGTTTGACTGAAAACAATGGGAATAAACTTGAGTCGGGCAACATAAATCAAAGCACGTACTGCTCCATTCTTCCGATTCCAAGACGACGACTCATTGAATATCACATCACTGCTCGCAAATAACTTCTCGGTAATCGGATCATAGAGTCTATATCCATTCATCTCCTCACTACACCCAATAAGAATACACTTGATGCTTTTCTCATCCAACTTCGTCCCAGCTGTGCCGGAACCACAAAATTTCCATGTCCAGGGGTGGACGCACGTTGGGGCAAGGGGGGGCTGAAGCCCCTCCTGGCTTCAGGGAAAAAAAATAATTTTTTTTTTTTTTTGGAATTGCACTAACGCCGGCTGCTGCGGCCTGCGGTGCTGCCGCCTGCCTCTCTTCTTGTCGTTTTGGAGCTTTGGTACATTCTCTTCCAGTCTTCCTTTTTTAGTTTCTCTTATCTTTCAAAGTCATAGATGAGCCGGGTAGGATTAGGAACCTTCTCTGCAGGAGCTGGTTTTTGTTGAAAACCCAGCTCTGATGGGGTCTTTGAGCGGCAATATGAGTAATATAACGAGTTTGAGGAGGGAAAATCACTGAATGCCTGCAAACATCTTCTCTCCAAGCTTCTATGCTCTGCAAAACATAGAATAGCTGCGTGGTTGTCTTGATTGATGTGGGTTCTAGTTTTTTCACTTGGGTTTTTCGTTTTGTGAATCATGTTTGTGGGTGTAGTCAGTACTTGACAGAGCTGTTGGCGGAGCATCAGAAGCTTGGACCTTTCATGCAAGTACTTCCTATATGTAGTAGACTCTTGAATCAAGGTTAGTTTCTTTCTGGGGTTCCCTTGAGTTGGATCTAGGTTATCTGGGATATGTCTGTCTACTGTTCTTTGTTTAGTGAGAAAGTCTAAGTTAGATCCGACTTGCAGTACTTGACTGCTGCAATTACTTAAGTAACCATGCATGCCTTGTATTTGGTGCAATTGTTATTAGGGCCTTTGCTTCCACCACATAGTGGGTTTTGTTTCTCTGATCTTGCATTTGCACCGCCATCAGACAGGGTATGAACCAATCGTGCCTCGTGTAGCACCTGAAGCTTCTTATGGCTCCGAAGTCCGAACAATGCGAGTCATCATTATTAAAAGGGGTGGATGGATTCAGTATTTTATCGAAATTCTTTGAGTTTTACTACTCCATATTGCTGTGGGAATATTCCTTACACTGTATTGACCATAAAGTTGGTGTCCTTAGCTTTATATAATTCCATTTCTTTCTCTTTACTGCAACTGTGGCCTACCTTTTCCAACAAGATGGCAAGGGGTGTATCTAGGCCTTTTGGAGCACCTTAATTTTCTGACAAAAAAAGAAGCTCATGAACGTTTTAAAAGAACTACATTTGTGCCGCCTTAGAAATGGTATAAACCTACTGCTTTTCGAGCAGCGTCTGAAGTACTTTTGTGATTCTGAGGAACAAGAGTCATTTCTGCTAAGTATAAATGTTGTCTTGAAGAATATGATGTAGGAATCTCCCCTACACTGTTATGACCATAAAGTTGGTATGTTCGACTTTGTATAAGCTCTGTTCCTATATCTCCCTTTACTGCAACTGTGGCATCCCTTCTACCTTTCCCAACAACATGGTAAGAGGGTATCTAGACCACTTGAATCACCCTATTATATTAAAAAGACTCGTGACGATTCCTTGGGAAGAGGCTTAATTGGGCTGGCTTTAGTCGAGTAATTGAGAGTGTCTCTTTGTCGCTTGGAGTGTGCTGCTGCTGCTGTACTTTTTTTTGTGTCTTAATGGGGCTTTATAGTTCCCAAGTTCCAACAGAGAAGGGGGGTGGGTTGGGGAGTGGAGGGGGGGGGGGGGGTAGTTGTTTTCCCTCCCAGTCCCAAGAAAGGAAAAGAAGATCAAATCTTGTGGGTGTATCTCCATAATGTGTTAGAAAGGACACTGATCTTAATAGCAGTCTTTGTGTTGGCTAAACCCAAGCACACACCAATCTGATCAGATTAGAGAACACACACACACACACACACAGTACAGAGAGTGTGTGAAGGAGACACGACCGGTTAAGCGCGAGAGAGTGTGTGAAGGAGACACGACCGGTTAAGCGCGTGTGTTTTATAATACTTTTTGTATGTTTTATAAGTACATTTTGTTTTTAATATCATTTTTTAAAAAAATTGATATCGGACATATAATTTTTGCCCCCTAAAAAATATTCCTGGTTTCGCCCCTGTCCATGTCACGTAGGCCGAGCTTCCTTCCGCTCCATGCTTCAAAGAAAGTTTTCCCCGCGAGCGATTGAGTGGGGAATCGATTAGTCACGTTCCCAGCAACTGCTACCGCTTCTGCCAAAAAAAAAATTAGAAGAATATTTTTGTCCTTTAACATGCTCTTAGCTACTTCACCAAGACTTCTGTTTTCAGATTCTGCCACACATTTTGTTGGGGCGTGTAGCTAGCCGTGAGTTGCCTCTGTATACACTATATCCAATGCTCTGCAAAACGCGCTGAATTCTAAGGATTTAAACTCACCCCCACGGTCGTACGCAAATTTATAGTTGAATACTATACGACTTCGAATTGCTTAAAAGCTTCAGATTTATGTTTGAAGAAGTAAACCCATGTCATCCTTGACAAGTCGTCAACAAATTAATATCACAAAATACTTAGTTCCATTCAGTTATCAGCTTCCATATAGGGCCACATATTTCTGCATGTACCAACATCAACGGCCGAAAACTTTCCACAATGATGTTTTCCAGAAACACATGGTTCACAAACTGAACCGTCGCCCTTCAGCATTGGAATGCCGTATGCCAGTTTATCCAACTGACTCGGCCCGCCAAAGTTGAGATGTCAAAACCTTCCATGTCAAAGCTTGGACTGATCATCACTAGAAACACTAAATGAAATAACTGGAACCTTTTGAAAACATGAAAGGAGACATTTTGTTTTGGGTCATCTTAACTGAACAAGTCAACTGCATATTCTTTTTAGCATAAATCATGCACTCGATCATCATCATCATCGAGCACCAGTATATCTAAAACACTATGGTGTCCTGCGCGACAGCAGTGCGGTGGACCGGCCGTGACGATGGCTTCCGGCACGGCAGCTTGTGGTGGTGACGGCGCTATTCCGCGTGGGTAGTGGTTGGCTCGAGACACGGCACATTTTCTTGGGCTGCCAGGTGGTGGTGTCGGTGGTGGTTTTATTGCTTGTTTGTTGCATTGACCAGGTGGCTTGGTATATCTGTGTGGTATATCTGTGGTTGTTTATCATCTTTAAATTTTTTATTCTTTCTTTGAATAAGCCAATGACAATAATAAAATAATAAACTTTGACTTTTATCCGGGGTCGTAGGAATCTTCCTCCAACCCTGTATATAGTGACAATTAATAGTCGCCAAATGTTTCTAGTGACTTTTCTTCTAGCACTTTCAGCAACAATTATTAGCAGCACTTTTTTAGCGTCATTAAATAAAAGCCACTAGAAACATTTACAGACGATTGGTTGTCGTTATATATGGGTTAGGAAGAAGATTTCTCCAATCGGGATAGCAGCCAAATTTTTTCCATAATAAAAAGCACCTCCAGCTGACAAGTACTTGCGATTGCCGATGTTTACAAACTGAAACAAGAAATATATTTTTGCAGCTCTCACAGAAAGAATTAAGCAAAGATTGTGCGGGTGGAAAGCAAAATATTTGTCTCTAGCAGGGAGAGGTACGCTAATCAAGACGGTTGCAATGGCGATTCCGACATATGTTATATCTACGTTTGTGCTTCATGTCCAAATTTGTGAAAGTATTGATGGAGTTTTGAGAAAGTTTTGGTGGGGGCATCGAGATTCCCAGAATCGTGAACTATGCCCAAAAGCGTGGATATTCTCTGTGCCCCTAAGAACAATGGAGGATTGGGCTTTAAGCTTATGAAATAGTTCAATAAAGCTTTGATTGCTAAGCTGGGATGGACGATGACTACAAAACCATGGAAGATTTGGGCGCGCATTATGGAGGCAAAATACTTGAAAGGCAAACCCTTCTTGGAGCACAATCCTCCAAAAACGGCTTCATGGATGTGGAAAGGCATATGCTCCGGCATGCTTCTACTTAAAAAAAGAGCTTGCTTTGTTGTAGGAGATGGAAGAAATATTGATTTTAGCAAAGATTCTTGGATTCCTACTATCCAAGACTTTAAACCCTCAATTGTGCCTGTTACAACTCTTGGAAACTCCAAAGTATCTGACCTTATAGATCTAGTTAGGGAACCATTTGAAATTACATGGCATGTTCTCCGTAGATTCCATCAGGGAAATTCTCAATATCAGAATATCCCTTTCTAAACTCCAGGATTTCGTAGCCTGGACACCATCGAAAAATGAAAAAATTTCGGCCAAATCTGCGTACATTAGTGCAAATTCAAGCAGGTTTCAAACAAGTAATAACGGATCCCAAACTTTTTGGAAATTCTTGTGGCGTGCAAAACTTGGAGAACGCCAAAAAAAATTTCTTATGGCGGATTGCGTGGAATATCCTTCCCACAAGACTCAAGATACAAGCCTTCATCCCAATATTGACACTGTTTGCCCATTCTGTGACTTGGCTGAGGAATCCCTCGTACACATCTTTACTCAATGCCTTCTAACTCGCTCAATCTGGATGGTGTCTCCGGACAACTTATGTCCTCCCTTCGTTTCATCAGTACATCCCAATCCAATTGCCCCTACATGGCTTGAATTCATTTTATCTCCCCCCAATTCTAAACTCTCTTGGAGGTGCTACCAAAGGCAGGTACACCTTATTTGCCACCACTGTTATGGAACATGTTTGGATGAGTCGAAACCAAAAAATTGAGATAAATGCTGCTGACATTGCGAAGAAAGTAATTTGGTCTTTTAATCGTCATTTTGAAGCCTTTTTCCCTCCTGCACCATACCTCAATCCAACATATCTTGGCATCCACCACCACTCCAATGGCACAAAGCTAATTTTGATGCAGCAATTCGAGCAACAAGATCTGTCCGAGCGGCAATACTATGGGATCATAATGGTAGGATAGTTAGGGGTGAGCATTTAAACCGTTGAAACCAATCCAATCGTGAAAACCGAACCAACCAATCCGTCTATTTTTAAACCGATCTAAAAATCAATCGGTTTGGGGTTTTTTTTTCAAACTGTACGTTCGGTTCGAATTTTTTTGAAACCGCATAAACCGAACCAACCGTATATAATACAACATATCTATATTTTTACCTAATCCTAATTATTTTTTACTAACCCTAGTTATCTAACCACTCATATAAAATAGAATAAACAGTAAATCCCTTAACGTAACACACATTTTTCACTCCCCGCCTACATCTCACTAAGTGTTATTAATTATAATTAAAACATTCAGTTTTTTTGGAGCTTATTATTATGTATAAGTTATTAAATTTTGGGCCTAAACTTGCCCAAAATTGAGTTTGGCAAAAACCGATTAAACCGTCCAAACCGAGCGGTTCAATTAGTTCAACCCCCAGAAACCGAACCGTTCAGTTACAGTTCGATTTTTTTTTCCAAACCGAGGTTGGTCGGTTTGGTTTGGTATTCAGCCTCCAAACCGAACCAACCAAACCGTGCTCACCCCTAATGATAGTAGCTGCCGAAACCAAAGTTGAGCCGGAAACAGAACCAGAAATTACAGAAGCTATAACAGCTCTCTTAGCCATTAATTTGGCTGCCATGAACACTTGCACTCATGTCTTATTTGAGGGAGATGCACAAGTAGTAGTGGACTGGATGAACAATCATGAAATATCACCCAACTGGAAGAATTTTGCAATTGTGGAAGAGGCAAGAAACAAGCTGAAAACCTTTATGTGCTGGGATTTTTGTAAAGTTAGTAGAAGTGTTAACAAATCTGCACATGATCTAGCTGCATGGGCAGATGATAGTCAATGTTTTGATCCAGTTCCATTAGTATCCTTACCTCCCTCTTTTGTTGATGGATGAAAAAGGAACTAGCTATCGTATGTATATATTTTGGTTTCTTTGTAATGAAATGAACTTGATTAAAAAAAAAGAATGACAATAATAAAAAACTATACATAACCGTTACACATTTGACCATTCACCACTGGTCATGACATCTCAATATATACATGCTTTCTTATAACGTTTTCCAATATATACATATGCCCAAACAAAAACAAAAAAAAAGTGAGTATTCGATTTATAAAAGGTTTTAACCGATCCAATCTTAATGAATCTGTTTTCGGGCTTCGCATCAAATGTAGACAAAAGGCATGCTTCTTTAACTAGATCTGACTCCACTTTATCCGTACAGAAGGAATAAAAATATGGTATTGTAGTCCAAAGGTCGTGCATGAAATACGCTACAATATCCATGATATCATCGGTGACCGACATCTGTGAAAGAAGAAATTTGAAACTTATTAGCAATAAAATATGTTTTATCTGTTTTTCAAGAGCCCAAGTCACGGTCATCAATAGTCCCCGGTTATAGACAATTATATATGCATACTTTCTTCTTTACCTGCTGTTGTTAATTGGTGTTGTGTTGTCTACCTATTATTGTTGTTTATCAGTTTTACTGTTGTGTTGGTAACTCCGGACGAATTGTCGTTATTTACAGTTAGTTTTTGTAATTTTTTTTATTTTTTCCAGTTGCTTGCCTTCACCGGAGTAAGATGCCATCCTATGTGTGTGTCCTAACACTTTATGAGCGTATACTAACTTGACTGTTTACATCCCTTTCTATACGTATATTTTTCTATTACGAAACCAAAAAAAAAAAAAAACTATGTTAACCGAGGGCCATGTGATGCTTAAGCTCGACTTGGTTATCAAATGGAGCTAAATCAAACTTAATTTGCGCAGAAACATGAAAGAATGACCATTTATTTATTTATTTATTTATTCTTACGAGCTATTAAAGAAAAAAAATGATATTTGAGTTTCACTTTTAATATATGAGCTCTATAAGCGTCGATAATGTAATGATGTAGCAACTCTTGAACTTTTAACCGTCAATCCCCTTGGACAATTAATTAAACATAAATGGTAGAAAGAAAGAACCACGATCTCAAGTTACGGACAAGCCTCAAGTTTATCCGAGCAAAATGACATAGAAAACTTATGGGGTTTCTAAAGCCCTGACAAGCGGAACGGTGGCCTGAGAAGGTGGGGATTTCTGCACCGGCGAGGTTGCACGAGGTTTGAGGCGACTATGCATCTATAGTACAGTTGTCCGATTCACGGGTGGGCGGCTGGCAGTGTAGTAGTGTGGTGTTTGTTTTTGTTTGGTTGTTTTATTTTGATCTTATCTAGTCTTAGACAGTACTCCTATTGATCTTGTCATAGTTGGTTTTATGCTGTAGTTAGTTGGGTTTGCTTATCCATATAAAAAATAACATGCCTTTTTTTTAGGTCTTCAATGCTTTATTTTACAGTTTGTTTTGACCTTTTATTGTTGTAATTCCTATCGGATGAGAATGTCGTCTGTATGTTTTTTACTTGTCTATCTGAGTATGTAATATCCCGAATTTCGGGAGCCAGTAAAAAAAACCATTAGTGCTCCAAAAAATAGACGGGCGCTAATTTTGGGCAATGCCCGGGTATTACTAGCGTATTAGAGCTTAAAAGAATTTTGGGGCAAAAATATAATTTTTGAAATTTTGGGAGCATTTTTGTAAATTTTGAAAACTTGAGGGGGCTAGTTTGCAATTTTTGAAAAAATTTCCTATGTGCCAATTTTTTTGAAAACTTGGGTACGGAGATGCCACCTCCTTCTTGGTTTAATGACTAAGCTATTCAAATTGTTTAATAATGTTAGATGGATAAGAGGGAATGTAAAGGGAACAAAAGCAGAAAAAAAATAAAAGAGAGAGAGAGAGAATAAGAGAACAGTGAACGATAGCAACAAATGGAAAACAGGGGATGAGGAAAACAGAGGAAGAAGAAGGCTCGGCAGTGGGAAAATCAGAGAAAGGAGGAAGATTGTACCAAATTCAACAGGTAAACCTCCAAAATCCTAGTGAGCATGTTCTACTGCGTGTTTGGGAACTTTGTGTGTGTTTTCTTGTGACTGTGGAGCGAGTATGGAAGCCATGAGCATGGCCATTCAAGCGGGATAGTTTCTGGGATTTTTGTGCCTCGGGGTATCATGTATTGTTGGTGATCTTTTGCATGCTTACGGGGGGTAGGGAGAGGGAAATTCAGCCATGCGTGGGTTAAGGCAGTGGACTATGTGAGTTTACAATGTGTATGTGTATGTTTGCAAATAGTGAGGTTGATGGTATATTGGGTATGGAATTGTTGGTGTACAAGGAAAAGAAAGAAGAAAATGAAAGGGGATGAAAACAGAGAATTGAAGCAAGAAGAAAATAAAATTCAGAGAAGGAAGAATTTCAGTGTGTGTAAAGGGTGATTCGTGTGTGTAGGTGAGTGTAATTAAGATAAGGTAATGAATTTAGTGCTTTGGAGTGAATTAGTGTGTTGTATGTATGAAGTGGGTCTCGGCTGACTGAAGGAGGAAGACGAGTGTGTGCAACTAAGGTGCATTAGTGTGTGCCATGATGTGAATAGTACATGTTTTTGTCGCTAAAGATAATTTTAACCCAGCAGTTTCTTTACGAATTTTTAAAACATGTTTCAAATTTTATTTGGACAAAGTCCAAAACTGTAATCCCTAATATTTTTATAATATCTACGCTCTGGAATTTTTTGAGAATTTTCGGTGTTCGCGAAGAGCGCTAAATTAGGGTGCCGATTAAAGAACTTTATCAACTTATTTAACATAGCAAACCAAGTTATTTTGATTTGAAAATTTTAAAAAATCTTATTATACTGATATGATTCATATTCTAAAATTTCGGGTCATTCTGAGATCGATAGGTATTTTTCATGAAATTGGTCTTTTAGCGCTCGGTTTGGACACCGGTTCGGAATTTTCAAGCGAAAAATTTCTAAAAATACTTTTTAGTTCAGAAATGACATCAGGATGCCTAAAATAGCTATTTAAGATATTTTTTAGATTTTTCCGGTGCCGGAAACCCCCAGGGGCATTTTGGTAATTTGCCACCCCGAATGAGTATTTTGGTAATTTGACCTAAGAAAGGTATTTTTGCATAAATTTACATATGGGAAGCTTATTTCAGTGATTCTACTTATGGGAAGACCATTTTGGTAATTTAAGTTTGAGAGGGGCATTTGTGTAATTTTACACCCTAGGGGCGTTTCAGTAATTTTGCATACCCGGTGAGGAGGGTTTCATTTTTGAAGTATACGTGAGTCCGTTTAAGTTATAATATTGTGTTGTAGTCTGTGTTCTGATGATTCGATTATTCCGTTTAGGTTAAAGCTAAAGACTTTCCGGTTAGGATAATTTAGCTGCGGATCCAGGTAAGGGATTCTATCTGAACCCTGGGTAAGGACTTTCGTCCGAACCCTTATTTTGATAACTCGTACTCGTACGTACTCCTTTGATTTATTTACGACTAATGTCGAACTCTGAATTCTGTATCGATATCAGCATGTTATTACCAGAAAACCCTAATATTGAACCTGGATCGATTATTTGAAAATCTTTTGATGCTCGCCTGTTATTGTGTGCTGAGCAGATTTGACAATTGTCTGTATCCGTTCTTCCGGATTGTTGTGCTTAAAACTCGCTAATTATTCGTAATCGTTTTTGTTATTTATCTGTGATTTTTCTTCTGAAAATTCTGATTTCTTCTGAAAATTCTGAATGCTTACTTGTGTCAGTATGATTATTATTATTGGAATCTGAATTGATTTCAGTAATTGAGCTTATGTTAATGCTCATTGATATTGTTGATTTTTCTGTGTTGACCTGTGTTATTTGTTCTGTTCTAAGGCGGGCGTTATAAGGCTGGTCTGAATCCTGCATGGAATGCAGGCTAGTATCCAAGTGGACTAGTAATTATTATGGTACAACATGCATGTGTACACTTATGTGCTTTGCCGGAATGGCATTGCAATCACCCAGGATCAATGCTGATTTTTGACCCAGGATCAACGTTGATTTTTGATTTTATCTGCTCTGTATACTGCCGTGACTGTTACGGAAATCTGGAAAGTATTATCTGAAATGATTTGTGCTTCTGTTGAAATCCTTTGGAAAATCTTCATTATTTTCTGAAAAATGATATGTTATTGATTGATTTGGAATCCGTCGTTTTTGTTCTGGTTTATTTTGGCATCTATTTCTGATGAGTTTTGACCCTTTTGAAAAGCATTGAGTTTTTTTTACTATCTGAAGTATTCTGGGAAGTTTCATCGGTTAGATTCTTTGAAATCGCTTGTAATCCTGTTGTTAATCCTTGTGCGACCTTACTGAGCTCTCAAAAGCTCACCCTTCGTTTGATTCCCTTCTGCAGGTGAGGATAAGCTGTAGCATATTTGGGAATGTCTTAGAATCTGTGTGAGTTCCGGCGAGCCCACCACTTCCTTATAATGAGACCCCTGTGCGGGTCGGTACTGTCGATTCATTTATAAGAACTTAGATTTTAACAGTTTGAGCTTAGGCAGTCTTGTAAGCTTGTATTTGAAGAATTTCAGATGGTGTCGGATTTGATGTTTTGGAGTATGTGTTAGTGAGTAAATCTGATAGGTTGATGTGATCCGGTAGGTTAACGACCTGGGAGTTCGGGGCGACGGAGCTCCGGATTTCCGAAGCGTTACAGGGTATGTTTTGTAACTCCCCCATTAATCTTGATATATATTTCTACTCTTCCCTCAAAAAAAAAAAAAATCTGACGAGGCATTCCTTTCCTACCAATGTCGGGCTTATACAACAGTTACAAAACTTATGAGCGATTAAGATCATACCACAAAGTACTCACCAAAATAATCCTTGATGTGGATAAAGAGATTCCCAGTTCATGAAGAAAAGCTATATTATATATATAAGAGTAATAGAAGTAATGCAGTATCCTTTTTTTTTAGTGATAAACGCGGCATCAACAATGAACGAGACTAAGGGTTCGTTTGACAAATTTTTTTTTTGGTTTTCAGTTTTTAAAGAGCAGCTTAATTTTTTTTATTTATAAAAACAAGTGGGTGTTTGATAACCCCTTTTTTTTTTTTGAGTTTTTTTTTTTTGGTATTTGGTAACCCTTTTTATTTTGACTTTTTTTTTTGTGGTTTGCGGTGGTGGTGGTGGGGTGTAGCGGTGGTGGCCGGAGGTGGCTGCCGGCAGTCTTCGGCGGTGGTGGCCGGCGGCCGGAGGTGGCTGCCGGCAGTCTTCGGCGGCGGTGGCCGGTGACCGGAGGTGGTTGCCGGCAGTCTCCGGTGGCCAGAGGTGGCTGCCGGCAGTCTCCGGCAGTGGTCGCCGGTGGCCGGAGGTGGTCGCCGGCGGCCAGAGGTGGCTGCCGGCAGTCTCCAGCGATGATCGCCGGTGGTGGTCGCCTGAGGTGGCTGCCGGCGGTGGGAGGGTGGTGGTGGTGGTCTAAGAAAAAAAAACCAAAAGTGAAAAAAAAACCAGTTTTTGGAGTTTTTTTTTACTCTTCAGTTTAAAAACTGGTTTTTAAAAATAAAAAAAAAATGGTTACCAAACGCTCCAAAAACTGGAAAAAAAAGAGCAATTTTTTTTTGTCAAACTGGCCCTAAAAGATTGAAAATTCTTTTAGTATTGTAACATAATATCCAAGCGATGTACCTCGTGATTATGGTCATCATGTCAAGCATCCTCCAAAATTGCTAATTGTCGATTATTTTCTCGCAAAGTTAGTGAATGTGCCCAACTATAATCTACATTTATTCAACACCAAATGCCTCTCTTGACTATAAAACAATTATAGTCATTCACTTGTAGCATCAAATATTCCTTCTTACTAGTAAACAAGGTTTTTAACGACCGAGTGCACAGAATCCTAGGATCTTAATGCATCGTCTCGAATAATGATTCTTTGCAGTTGGGAATTCAACTACACTCCTATAGTTAGAGGCGAGCACGATTTGATTTGGTTCAATTTGGGAGTCAAATCTCAAACCAAACAGTTACCCATCAATTTGAAAATTTTTGAACAGAACCGAACCAAACACCATCAATTTTGATGGTTAAATATAGTAGGTTTGAACGGTTATATTTGGATTGGTTCGCGCTCAGTTTAAAAGATTGTCCTTTTGCACAATACTATTCGATTCAAATTTTATTCAAACTTGAAGTTCTAGTTTATCTAAATTGCTTATGGTCTTGCTATACTCAATTTTAAAATGCTCAAGTTGACATAAGATATAATTATCATCCTATATATGTAGATTACAATGAAAATTCGAGTAGTAGTCTTTGTCATTAATGTACGAGAAAAATTAGTGACTAGACTTTAATAGTTTGAAGTATTCTCGTTAATTTTTTCTTTTTAACTTTCAAAATTTTGTGTTTTTTATTTTACCTAGTGCCATGTATATAAAAAATAAACAAAAAATAGATTAATATGTCATAACTCAGCTCGGTTTAGTTTGTTATCGATTTAAAAAAAAATGAACCCTGGACTGAACAGAATCGATGTCAACTTAAGAAATGTGAAATTGAACAGCAAATTTTTTTGGACGGTTTGCATTGGATTCGTTCGGTTTGATTAGTTTAAGCAGCTTGAACGATTTGATATTCACCCCTATCCATATTTAACTGCTAAAAGGCATAATAACGACAAAAAGCCGTAATAACAAATTTAAGTAGTTTATCAGCGTAAACTTTTTTAGCGACCAACCACTGCAGGAGCAACGTTAAACATCGGGATCGCATTTCTTTGGATTCGAGGCCCAATCATGACCCAAGTCTTATCCATATCAGCCCGGGGGAATCCCAGACCGAGTCCAACCTGTTCAACGCGCAAAGTGGTAAAGGCAGATTGCCGTTGTTTGTACGCCGACTAAGACTTTCCTCTCTAATTCTTATTCTTATAATAATAATAATAATTGGCCGAATTTTCTAGAAGCTACTTTCCACCCTACAAATACCTTATTTTAAAGAGAATTTAACCTTCCAATATTTAAACCTCCCTTCCCCAAGATTAGCTCCCCATCTCCAGCCACCCCTTTTTCCGCCCGAGCTAATAAAAACCCAGGTAACTTCTTTTTTTTTTGTTTTCTTCTGTGATGAGCGTTAATCAGATCTTGGATTTTTGTTGTTAGGGTTTTGTTAATTGTGGGCGTGTTGTTTGTTGATGTCAGAATTTGGTGGAAGTTTTTCTTGATGGCGTCGAAACGGATACTGAAGGAGCTCAAGGATCTG
Organism: Escallonia rubra; assembly: GCA_033065855.1. NCBI lineage: Eukaryota > Viridiplantae > Streptophyta > Magnoliopsida > Escalloniales > Escalloniaceae > Escallonia > Escallonia rubra. The sequence goes on from JAVXUO010002883.1 coordinate 28,477, forward strand.
CAGAGGGACCCCCCTGTATCATGCAGCGCCGGTATGCCGTCTATTCCTTATGTTTTGTGAATTACTAGGGTTTGATTCGGATTGCTGTTATTAGGGTCTTTGCCTCTTTTATAGAAAAAGCTTGTTTATGGTGTTTCTTAGTTTTAGGGTTTGAAAATTGCGAATCGCGCGAATGTAATGGGATTGTGGATGGTTTTGATGCTGTTACTCTTGCTACACGTTTAATTTTGGGTTGGGATAGCATACGTGTGCTTTATTGAGTAAGGTCAGATTGGACATGCATGATATTCAACTTAAGAGAATTGCTTTGTCACCTATTGTTAGAATTCTGTGTTAATTGACCCAGATTTTCTCTCGAATCAAAAAGAGGACAAGCAAAAGGTAGGGATTATGAGAAAGCATCAGATGAGAAGGAAATACCAAAAATCCATGATGGAGGATTAAAACGAATGTCACCAGGCCCTCCACTAGGAGAGGAAAGCTCTCTGCATGTGGAAGTTTCTTAAACCTTACTTGAGGTATTAGAAGGAATTAGACACTGGTAATTGGTGCAAAATACTTTGAATGCGCTGGAGGCAATTGTCTCCATCTCTTAATTCTTTATTTTTATCTGTTCTATTGTTATGCATCAAGGAAAAACAAACAAGAGCTTGGGGTTGATCTTATTTTTCTAGTTCGTTTTCTTCTTTACCCCTTTATGTGAAGCTTCTGTTACAAATTTAAATACTGAATTTGCTGTGTTATTGAGTAGTTGTTGCATGGTTGCACCCCAACTTGTCTTGACTGCTTACCTTTAGGATGCTAGTGCTAGTTTGCATTCCTCTTTGATCCCCTCTGGTGTCGTGACTGATTTCTTTAGTGCCTATCTTTAATCAATTGCAGGTCCTGTGGGTGAAGATATGTTCCACTGGCAAGCAACAATTATGGGACCCAATGAGAGCCCTTACTCAGGAGGCGTATTTCTAGTCACTATACATTTCCCTCCTGATTATCCTTTCAAACCCCCTAAGGTATATGTTGTGCTTTAGTACGATGTTGTGCAGCAGGAGGTGGATCTTTAGGGAGGGCGGGGGCCAAAATAAATTTTATTATGGGAATGTTAGTCATATTTCGCTTGTTTGAATCCACCACCGCATCCTTGATTTTCGATCAAAAGAACAGAATAGTAATCCCTTTAGAGGCATGGTATGCCAATAACTCAATATGGGAACTGGTGATGCTCTAGAGCTTCTATTGCATGAAAAATAGTAAAGAACATAATTTCTTCATTTAGTGTTTTTTTTTTCCTTAGTTGTCTGTCTGCTGAGTAGTGCAAATTCTTTTATGTTTTAGGTTGCCTTTAAAACAAAGGTTTTCCACCCGAACATCAATAGCAATGGAAGTATTTGTTTGGATATTCTAAAAGAGCAATGGAGCCCAGCATTGACAATATCTAAGGTTTGATCCACTCTCCCTATCCTATTTATAGTATATTTTTATGTTTATATCCATGTATGTTTGTATTATATTTAATTGTTTTATTTTTGTTGGTGAATAACTATTCTTGGAACCTGTTGAAACATATTAGTTTTCTCTCTCTGTGGTTTACCCTTAATTCAGGATGTGCATAAGCCTATTTTGGCCAGCTTATGCCTTTAGTATTCAAAAGAATTGATAATGCGTGTTGTGTTGGTGCTGAAATAAGCCATAGGCTATCTACAACCCTCCTATAGCTGAAATAAGTTGCAATCTATAAGTACCTTAGGAGGTGCTTTTCCAGATTTTGAGAAAATACCTTGTTTATTACTCTCTGCCACAATATTTTGGTGCTTTCTCTTTCTCTTTCCTTTCCGGAATTCCATTTATTCACTTTTCCAACTCGTTTGATATCAGATTTGTACATGAGGAACGTATTTAGGTGGTTTTTGGGTCATAAAAGCTTGCTGGGCATGTAAAAAGTTATCTGCTAACATGAAGTTATTGGATAAGCTGCTTACAAGCGAGTAAAACTTGCGATAAACAGGGCCCAAATTTAGTTCAATAAACCTTATAAGTTCTCCTTCAAGTGATTGGGCCCCTGACTGTTTCAGAAATAGAAAATGTATGGTCCTGTATGTATATCACTGATTGTCCTATTACTGTCACTCATTCTCTGTTCCAGTGTAAAAGCTTTGGAGGTTTGTGCTTTTCTGTTTCTTCTGTCAAGAACAGAAAATTAGTGACTAAACGAGTTAGGCTAGTACGAGGTGAATCAGCTTGGGATCTGGATCCCCTGTTGTAGTGGTATGTTTAATCCCAGCGACTCCTGTCGGAGATCCATCAACTAAGAGGAAGACACCTCTGCAAGTACCAACTAAAAGTCCTAAATGTTATGGTTCCACCCAATGGTGCATGACAACGCCGTGGACAGAAATCTTATTCCTCCTTGCAACCCTTCCCTTAATACCCCAATTTAACTCATCCTCAACTTCCATCTTGATCTCTTTGATAATTAAGATCTCAACTACCATCTGCAAGTCTTGAACCATGGATAGCTTTGTTGATGTCTAAGATTTTTTTCCTTTAAGCCTTGGTGACCTATTCTGAAAGGTTTCATAAAGGTATTTCATATGCATCATTGCGTTCAACAATATTTTGTACGAGACTAGTCAGTTTTGTAGCTATTGGCACAGGCAAGAAGGCCTGCTAATATTTTGTTGGGGTTCGCGATTCCAGCAGTGATGCTCGTATTCAGGACATTTTGCTTTTTGTTGTAGGTAGGAGTGTACTGTTATTGATGGCTTGTCGGCAACGTTTTTTATGCATCAAATTGTCATGCCACAACTAGAATTGGCCATTGGCTAGCTGCCATGTATGCTTGTAAGGTACCATTAGAGTGGTTCTTACTTTTGTGCTTAATGAACTTTGTGAATGTAGGTTTTGCTGTCTATATGCTCATTGTTGACGGACCCAAACCCCGATGATCCGCTCGTGCCAGAAATTGCTCACATGTACAAGGTTGACAGATCCAAATATGAGAACACTGCTCGTAGCTGGACACAGAAGTACTCCATGGGTTGAAATTTGAATTTATCCATAGCATGTTTGAAAGACATTGGCAATGCCAGTGTGTTTTAATCGCAAGGAAATTGGTTTCTATTTATTTCTTTACTGCAGATTGGTAAATTTGACTCTTGATTTGCGAATATCTCTTGGGGAAGAGCAAAATCGTATTGTAATGTTACTCTCTTTTTCTTCAACAGTTTGCCTGTTTTGCTCAGTTTACTAAATTCTGTTTCATGTTTGGCTCTGTTTATAGTTCCCTTAGTCGCATCATCCTGTAGGAGCTACAATTAAGGGTGGTTAGCTACCTGAACATGGTTAGTATTCCAATGGTAATCGCAGCAGCAATGCCTTTTGCATTTTCCTTTTATTTTCTGGTAAAATATATCCATGCATCATGACCTCCTGGTAAGCCCAGGAGAACGCGCTACAATCCTAGCAGCACCCAACACACCCCCAGCAGCACCCCCACAACATCTCGCCTGTTCCACAACAGAAACCAGCAATTTTGACCAAGGATGCGACGGTAACCACCACCGCCGCTCAGGAACTAAGTAGATCGAAAAATGATCTGTGCTCAAACATGGGCTCGCATAGGGAAGGACCAACCACCGTATTTTGATGAACGAGGAAGCCCGCTTTTTGTTAAACGTGAAAAGGGAAAACCTAAAAACTTATTAAAAATTAGTACACCAACCACACACCGGAGGAAACGTGGAAAAAAAAAAACCTAAAAAGGTATTAAATTAGTACGCCTCAACGCTGACAGTTGAAAACCTGGGCTTTGTTAGAGATAAGGGAAGAATTTGGTTTTTTGTAGAATGTACAAGTATGGCGATACCTTTTTGCCATATTTCAAAACCACATCAAAATAAATCGCTGACGAAAACAACATTACTAACTATTAAAGTTTGTTTAACTTTTATCAAAATAATATAAACTTAAAATTTTCGATAACCTTTTCTTTTCAAGAATAATAGAGTAGCCTAAATAGTGGACAATATGGCGCCTTGTAACTTCTCTGTGGGATTCGAAGTATTAAAACTAGGCTTAAAAGAAGAATTAATACTAGCACTATGCTTAAAAGAAGAACCCGTGCATTTTTAACTCTATATTTAATTGATTTTTTAGAATATCATCAGCTATTCAAGGCCTCTATAATCTGTATCTCTTGACACTCAAAATCAAGCAAGAGACAGGGGCCTCCCGCTTTATTTTAAGGCCTAAAATAAAATTAAAATGTGGAGATATTGAAATGTCATCAGCTAGTTTATGACTAGCAGGGCGGTGTCATTGGTTACATCATAATTGAATGGGCCGGTTGGGAGCGACAGTGACCGAGATTTGAAGGTGAATCGCGTACACATAAACAAATGATGTCTACTTACTTATTATTGGCCCTTTGGAGTCTTGGGCTTTGCTGATGCTGATGCTAACTTTAAGATTTTCTGGACTTGATTTCTAATGCTATGGTTTATGACCCCATCACACACCCAATACTTTTCCCGAAAAATGCAGGAGCTTCTAAAATCATTAATTGACGGGATTTGATGGAACCAATCTTATTTTATTTCATATTTTACGTGCGATACTTTGTAGTTATTTTCATTTGTGATTATCGTATCAAAAGACTGGATATAAAGAGTGACTTAGATTATTAATTTGTAAGGATATCATTAATGTCGGTAAATTAGGAACTCTCTAGGTCTATCAATAATTTCCCGAACATTATAAATTTTTATTTTTTTTTATATCAAATAATATGTACATTCATGGAGATGTCGTCCGACTCTGTGTTTTGGAACGTTACAAGAATTTTGAACCTTTTATTACTGATTACGGGGTAGTATTTTATTTTATTGATAAAAGGAGCTCTAGGAAGGCGGCTCGCGTGGGTTGGAAAAAGAAATGGGAAGGTGGGGGTAATTATGGCTTGGTGGACAAGCAAAAAACACCCACTCTAATTAAATTATTGATCACGTGCTGACCCCATTCCTTTGCTTCTTCTTCAAGCGAATAGATCCATCCACCCGCTCTCTCTTACTTTTCAACATCTTCTGAAATCTCTTTTGTTTGTTTACCAAGGAGCCTGCCTACACGACCCCACGAGGACCAGGGGATCACTCTCTTCTACCCAAAAGGTGAGGGGGCAGCCCTAAATGCATTTTCTTTTCATCTGTGCTTTGCTTTTGCTATTTTTTTTTTGCAATATAATATGAATTTTTCGAAAACCTTTCGATGGAATAAGAATTAAAGTTTAGTATCATTGATAGCGATTTAGTATTGCCTTTTAAATATTAGAATTATCTTTCAAATGTTTACCGCTCAAATGTGTCACTTATATATATATGGGAGTTGATCCGTTGCTAGCGCCAGAAGCGCTAGCACCGTCCGCTATATAATGTAGCGGACGGTGAATTATCGTCCGCTATATTATATAGCGGACGACAAAACAGCGCTAGCAACGTGCTAGCGCTAGTAATGGATCACGACCATATATATATATATATATATATATATATATGGGGAAAGCGAATATAAGGCTAGCCTCAAGCAACTTGCGTGAGGCTAGCGATTAAAACGACGTAGTTTTGTTAAAACAAATATAATCGTTTTTCTTTTCTCGTTTTCTCTCCTTTGTCGCAATTTTTCTATGTTTTCTTCATTCTGTTGCAGGCCATAGCAAGCCATCGCCACCATCACACCAGCATCTCTGCCGTAGACCACCAACCTCCATCGCCGGGCACCGTCAATGGCCATTCCTGCCGCAAAAGGTCTCAACCACCCACTACCTCCACAGATCCACCCCCATAAGCTTCGGGACTATTGTCAAAATCCAGCCATCGTCGCCACCATCACACCCAGCTTCTCTTAACGCAAACCAGCCACCTTACATCGCCGCAGAGACCGCCCACCATCAATGGCCATTCCTGCCGCAAAAGGTCTCAACCACCCACTACCTCCACAGATCCACCCCCATAAGCTTCGGGACTATTGTCAAAATCCAGCCATCGTCGCCACCATCACACCCAGCTTCTCTTAACGCAAACCAGCCACCTTACATCGCCGCAATGACCGCCCACCATCACTGTCACAAAGACTGTCATTCCCCCTAGAGAAACACAACAGAGAGACAGAACGGGCAATGGTGAACGGGCAGTGGTTGATTTCAGTATTTGCGTCAAAATTGAGCACTGTGACAGAGGTAAAATACAACCTTTGCGATGGAAAAATTGGTGACGCCGGCACCACCGTTAATGGCCATCCTTTCTGATTTCGGTATGAGATTTTGCTAGCGCAGGAAGGTTGGGCGGTGATGGGCGACAGTAGGCGTGATGGTGATCGACGCAGGAGGGTTGGGGCGGTGATGGGCGACGATGGGTGTGATGGTGGCCGGCGGAGAAAGGTTGGGGCAGTGGGTTGCTAGGGCCTGCCGGAGAGACGGGAAAGGGAAGAAAACCGGGTAAAGGGGGAGAGAGAGAGAGGGAGGGGAAAAAAGAAAAAGAAAGGAAAAGAAAAGACTATATTTTATCAAAACTACGTCGTTTTAGTCGCTAGCCTCATGCAAGTTGCATGAGGCTAGCCTTATATTCGCTTTCCCCTATATATATATATATATATATATATATATATATATATATATATATATATATATATATATATATATGAGAAAAACGAATATGTTAGAATTAAAGTTTAGTATCATTGATAGCGATTTAGTATTGCCTTTTAAATATTAGAATTATCTTTCAAATGTTTACCGCTCAAAAGTGTCACTTATATATATGGGAGTTGATCCGTTGCTAGCGCCAGAAGCGCTAGCACCGTCCGCTATATAATGTAGCGGACGGTGAATTATCGTCCGCTATATTATATAGCGGACGACAAAACAGCGCTAGCAACGTGCTAGCGCTAGTAATGGATCACGACCATATATATATATATATATATATATATATATATATATATATATATATATGAGAAAAGCGAATATGTTGCTAGTCTTAGGTAACTTGCCTAAGGCTAGCGACAAAACTACGTCGTTTTGATCAGATGAAAATGGCCGGTGTGGAGGTTGGCCGGCGATGAGGCATTGTTGGTGTGTGTACCAGTCTGACGTGTTAGTATAGAGAAAAAACAGAAGGAAAAAAAAAAGATGAAGTCATAAAAAACTGATCAAAACGACGTAGTTTCGTCTCTAACCTTAGGCAACTTGCCTAAAGCTATCAACATATTCGCTTTCCTCTATATATATATATATATATATTGCACTAACTTTAACTTGTTTGTTAGATTTGTCTTCCTCTCTATTTTTCCATAAAAAATTAACCTTATTCAACTCGTTTGTGTTGCTATCCTATCTCGCCTACGCACTTTTGAACCGCTTTTAAGTTCATCTTCCACGACACGTCAATTTTTCAATGCTCACAAGTCAGTCAAACTAACATGGATGCTTAGGTCACGTGCGTGCTACTCTCTTTATTATAAAATCTCTAAGTGTACAAAGTCGGTCTCCCCAACCTCAAGGGTGTTGGCCTACCTTCTTCCTTCACTCTTTGGTGACTTCTCTCCTCACCCCTTGGGTCTTCATTCACCTTCGGGAACTCCACACTTCATCCTCTAGTGACTCTTTCCCTTACCCTTTGGGGGATCCCTCTCATGCGGGGCTCGCTTGTCTTATCGTTTGTTCTTTCTTTCCTTTGGGAGCTCTCTGCTTCTTGACCACCAATCGCCGCCCTGGAGCCATCTTCGCGAGGTCGTCGCCCGCGCCCGCACGCTCAACTCTGTGACATCTAATTGCCGAGGTCGAGTGCCGACTCTAAGACCCCCGTCGCCACGTGTCGTGCATCGTTCATGCATCACGTGCTCACGGCGCGACACCCACTTCCTCGACAGAAGCTGCCACGCCCATGCGTTGTTTCCATGTCACGTGCCCTTAGAAACTATACACACTCCGCCACGTCCCATGTGGCACTGCTAATACAGTGGCCCCCCCCCCCCCCCCCCGACTCTCTGTACATTACCATGTCGCCGACACCACACATAGTCCGTTGTGCCCATGGGCCATGATACTTATATAGTTGCGCCCATGACATCATGTCACTCTACCACGCCCACGCATTGGTCCATCCTTTCACCATACCATATGCATTTTGCTTTGGTCCTGAAACATACTTCGATCCACTCCGCGAAGCATGAAGCATCCTGCGGGGATATGTGACTCCTCTAGGACACTATCTTCGTCAGGGAGCTCTAAGTGCTCCGGTATGAAGACTCCCCTTCTGCCCGGTAAACAGCTCCTCTGAGATGCTACCTCGGCTTGTCAGGTAGGTGACTCCTCCAGAAAACTACCTTGGCACGTTTCGAGTGCTTTGGTATAAGGACTCATCCTGCGAGGATAGACGACTCCTCTGGGACACTATATTCGCCAGAGAGCTCTCTAAGTACTCCGGCATGAAGACTCTCCTTCCACCAGGTAGATGGCTCTTCCATGATGCTACCTCGGCCTATCCGGTAGAGGACTCCTCTGGAACACTACCTTTGGCGTGCTCCGAGTGCTCCGGCACAAGGACTTACTCGCAGGATATGGGACTCTTCTGGCACACTATCTCCACTAGGGTGTATGCGTGACTAGCCTACATGCTCAAGCACCGGAGGCTTTCATCGGCACCCTTAGGGGCTATTACCCCTCAGGTCACTCCGAGATGGGAGCAGGTCTTTAGAAAAACATCGCGCCTAGTCCGTCTGGCAGTTTGGCGTCGGGTCTTCCCCACTGCTGTCAGGTCCTCGACGTCTCTCGATGCCATGTGGGACTCTACAAGACGTTGGATTTGTGAATAGATCAAAGGGACTCTCTGGGCATACCGATATTGTGTGAGCCAGTCTTTTCAGATAGACAGAGCAACGCTGTGAGGAATATGCCGATGAATATGCGATCTGATAGTCAGCCCGTGGCCCCCTATGACGCGTCACTCCCCGGGAGTGGCACATGTCGCTAATGATATCATCATCTCAACCTCTATAAATATGGGTCTTGAGAATTCTTTTTCAGGACAAAAGAACATAACTCATTGTCACCTTCACTTTCTCACTCTCAAATTTTAGAGATAGAAACATAAATGACCTTGAGTCTGGACCTAAGTATCGGAATGTGATTGTTGTCGTGTATTCATCGCACGCCATCGCCCCTGCAGCGCTGTCATCCTCAGGCTCTCTATGGAAAAACCATTGGTCTATGTCCTTACTGCATACTTGTTGTGTCCCACCTCAGCATACTTGACATCTAATCCGGACTGCATTCCTTGTGGCACTTCAACGTCGACTGCGAGCCCACTTTATTGGCATCAGTCTGTTTGCATATAAAACTCTCTCATTAATAAAAACAAAAATAATACATGAGTGACGTCAATATAACAAACGGTTGAGCTGTGTGGGTTGGTCGATACAAATTTGAATAATTACTTCTTTCAAAATTGAAAGCTTCAACAATTTAAAAGTTTTGGCTAGATTGTTCTTATAAAGACAAATAATGGTTGCTATAGATATTTAGAGTGTGTTTAGATGAAGAATTTCAAAGTACCTTATATTTTAAAATCAATTCATTTTAAAATTCGTTGATTTACAAAATTATGAAATTGTAAATTTAAAGTTTGGACAATTTTGTACAAAGGGATTATTTCATATATGGATTTACATTTAAAATTTTGGACCTGGATAATTTAATGGTGTATAGGTATATACTAATGAGAGAGAGAGTCCCCTTGTTTTATGGAGAAGTTAACTAAAATTATGAAAATTCTGTTTGTGGAAGGGATTTGATAAATAACTAGTTTGGACTAGTTATTTCTAGAGAAGATTTTAACACACCAAATTCTATTTCCAAATCACTCCTAAATTTTGGAAAATCTATCTTATCATTATTCAAACAAGAGATTTTATACGATGCATTTCAAAATGCTCTATAAAAGTGAAATATTCGGTCTAATTATCTCATCTAAACACACTCTAGATGCATTCGACGAAAAATAGGCAAGGACAAAACTTCTACTATGGAGTATTATTAAGCAGTAAATACACATATATATGTGTATATGTACCACAATTCTTGAGTAGTCTCCAGCTGTTATGACCACTGACGAGTCACGGCGACCATGAGTCTCGTGTCTCCCCTCTCTCTCGGTGGTCTTCTTTTTGGGCGGGAAACTGCGAGTACAGTAACCAGACCTGACAAAGTCTCCGCGGCCACTAAAGACGACCCCTATCTCCAGAATTTTAGTGAAAAAGTACAGCACCAACCGAGGACACACAAATTGGGGCAGTTGGGGTACAAAAGCAAGAACCCAATCATACTCCATTTACTTACTTACCCCCCTCCTCCCAAGAAAAATAAAAAAAGAATATGTCATTACATGCAACACGTCAACCAAAGCCAGCTGTACCCCGCAGCAGCGCCTTCCCACCCCCGACAAGACCCAGGCACAGACCCGTCTACACAAAAGTTAAAAATTAATTTACGTCCCCCAGTCCACTCCACTCCCCGCCCCACACACACACACAGTGCTCTGGAACAGTCTAAATTCTCTAATATTTCTCCGTTCACTATAAATCTTGGACTCGGCATAAATTGGTCCCTTGGACACAGTTACAGATCCAGAGTGGGCTGGGAGGGTGGGTTGTTCCCGCCAAAACAACAAAAGGCTTCTACCCCTTCCTCCCCAAACCCCACCCTCTGTCGACTCTGCTACTCTCTGCTTTCCCTTTTCTTTTCTCGTGCCCGGCCTGCCCTCTCCTGTCCCCATCTCGAGCAATTCCCCCATAAAAGGCCTGGAGCCCTGGACTCAACCTTCGACCCTTTGGGAAGCTTATAGTAAAATACTTGCATAGAGCCAGCATATTCCCTTCTGATTTACCCCTCTGCTTCGAAGATCTTTTCCTAATTCCAAAACCCTTCTCACATCCACCCGAATATCTCGTGTTAAAGTTCATTTCTTCGCCTCAGTTCACCTGGTACTACTATTAATGCAGCAGGTACCATGCTGAGCAGCCCGGAGCGCCTTATGGAATCCCGGGTGTCCGTACAAACGGGTGTAAAGTTTTCAGAGCATGTTGTCACGACACACAAGCCCGATGCCAGTTTCAGGCAAAAGGTCGTGCGGATCATACTCACCGACGCTGACGCCACCGATTCCTCCGGCGACGAGAGCATCGACGTCGTACGGAGGGTAAAGAGGCACATCAAGGAGATCAACTTCAGCCGACCTCCAAACACCCGAAAACCAGAGGTTCGAGGGCCCAGAAAGCAGAGTTTGAAAAGGTTCGGGTCACCAGCGGCGGACAAAGCCAGCCGAGAAAAGTTCAGAGGAGTGAGAAGACGGCCGTGGGGCCGGTGGGCGGCGGAGATCCGGGACCCGACCCAACGGAAGCGGCTCTGGCTGGGTACCTACGACACCCCGGAAGAAGCCGCCACCGTGTACGACCGGGCCGCGGTCATGCTGAAGGGAGTTGACGCCATCACCAACTTCCCTAAAGTCGAAGTCCCGGAGACGGCGTCCGAGGGCATAACCGTGACGGAGAGCAGCGACGGGAAGTCAAACGACGCCTCTTCGTCGCCGACGTCAGTGCTCCGTTTCGACGGAATGACGCCGTTAGACGGGCTGAGATACGGCGAGGTGGACGCTTTCGGGTTTGACATCGACGTGCCATTATTTAATTTGCCGGATGCGTTCGGGTTGGAGATGTTCAACGGCGAGGATCTGGACCAGTTTCCCCTGGTTGATTTCGTCTTTTAAGTCAGGTGAACTGGAAATATAGATGGGGATGGGTTTGTAATTTAAGCTTGGTCAGAACAGAACCCGGGCTATGGGAGTGTAAGTAAGGCGAGTGAATAGCCAAATATAGACGACGATTTTGTTGTTAGTCACTTAAAAAGCGGCGATTTTGTATGTGTGAGAAGATATTTCTGTTATATAATGGCGACTATTGATATATTATATCAAAAATTAAGGTACACTTATATGTTCTTATCCAGATTGCTGTCTCTAGCTAAACGAATAATGTCCGAAGATATATACTTTTGCCCTTTTCAAAAATCATAATTTCTGATCAATTTAAGGACAGATGGTTTTCACTATTTACCCGCACTAAGATTTAGTCAAAGGTCTTGTGACATATGTAGTGGTAGTTGTTAAGGTGGGTTGATGACCGTAACATTTGGGACAATGATGAGTTTGACTCGATTTGCATGGTAACAGAGATTAGAAACCAAGACGAACTGGGCTATATAATAAAGTGGAGGGGATTTTATTTGGGGGAAGTTGTAGCCTCTGCTGCATGTGCCTTCTTACAGTTAAATCTTTGGTGCCGAAAATAGTTTAGCAGGAGCTGGTTTTTCTTTTTAATTAGTAAGGAAAGTGGGAACGTTGGAATCGAGGCCATGTGATGTATGTATGGGTTTGAGTCCTTCAATTTGATAGCGTTGAAAAGTGGATATTTTACTGGGTTCAATGAATCTTCTCATCCCTCTCGGCTCTCCCTGTCGTTGATTTGAAGTGGGGGCGGGGTAGTCTCAACTTCTTCGGCTTGTGCTCTACAGTAGCCACGTGTTGAAAAGTATGCGAGAAGATAAAACATCTAAATCGCTGATTTGGAGTGAAATGCAAGTGGTAATCAATCCTATTTATATAATGGGGGAAAAGAGGGACAGTATGTGCAGTGCTGCCTATATACTCACCTGAGATATGAGCTACATAGTCTCTTTTCCTTTTAGGGATGGCATCATATGGTTTGAACAAAATTTTTTTTTTTTGATTGGTGAAAGTCAACCTTTTATTACCGATCAAATGTTCTACAACAATAAATCTTTCTCAGCATTACATGTCATATATTTCAGTATAGTTATAGTTGTTTTAAGACAACAGTATTGCAAAGCCTTTTATTTACGTTGTTCTCCTTTATTTGCTTCTAGTTTCTCAGACACCAGCAGATCTATTGTTGGATCATCATGATCAGCTCTTCTTTTGTTTTTTGTTGCTGCTCAAATGTTCTCTTATTTCTTTCAAACCATGTCATGTAAATAGTAACAGCCATTCCAAGCTTTCTAAGCCTTGCTTGAAAGTTTTTTCCTCTGAATTTCTTGGTAGCATAGCAAAAAAACTGATGCCAAGAGGCCCCGTATCATTAGTTTCCTCAATACTATCTCCCATACTGCACTGGTGTAATTGCATCTCCAGAAGAGATGATCTTCATCTTCTCTGTGGTTTCCATAAAGAAGACAAGAGTCATCCATGCTAGTTTTCCATTTCACCAATTTGTCTTTAGTTTTCAGTCCCCCCTTGCATAACATCCATAGCACAAATGCACACTTAGGGATATGACCACTGAACCAAATTAATTTCCACCAAGGCACCAGTGCACTACTTTTAGTTCTTAAGAGCTGCCATGCTAAGCTTATTGAGAATATGGCATTCTTATTCCCTTTCCAAATGATTTTATCTTCTCTATTGGTCTGAGGTAGGCTGATGCATCTAATATCTTCAATCCAACTGCTAAGTGCATGAGATCTTGTTGGAGGTAATTTCCATTGCCCATCTTCTATGATAGCACTCACTTTGCTATCCTTTCTTAGTTCAGAATCATAGATGATTCTGTGACCATATTGTGCAATTAGATTTCCTTAGGGGCATCCAATTATCATACCAAAGCAAGGTATTTTCACCATTTCCAATATCACACCACACCAGCTGCTACATTTTTTTTTTCTGAACTTTACTATCTTTCTCCATGTCCAGGTCATTGTCACAGGGGGTTGAAAAGTCCACAGATTCCTGTTCTTGATGATGTAGGAGGGACACCATTTCACCCATAGTGAGTCCTTTTTATGTTCTAGGTCCCAGATATGCTTGTATAGAGCTGCTCTATTCCACTCAGCCAATCTTTTGATCCCCAGCCCCCCTTCTTGTTTAGGGACACATATATCCTTCCAGGCCACTTTGGCTTTAGTGCATTTTGTGTCTTTCCCATGCCAGATGAAGGCTCTGATTTTTGCTTCAAGTTGTTTAATGATTTTCTGTGGGAGTATAAACATAGAACACCAATACACTTGCATGCTTATAAGCACAGATGTAGCAAGCTGTACTATACCTGCATAGGATAGGCATTTAGTGGTCCAACTGTCATTTCCTTGTGAGTTTATCCAGTAGTATTTCACAGTCCTTCATATGTAGCTTTGTTGAAATGAGGGGCACCCCAAAATAGGTGACATGAAGTTGAGCAGCTTTTACTCCAATAATCTGTGACATGGCTTCCCTTTCCTCTTCTTTTACCCCAGCCTTAAACATAGAGCTTTTGGCCAAATTAGGTATAAGTCCAGATAGAGTACCAAACTCCTCCAAAGCACTCTTGATGTAAGCCATAGAGACTTGATCTGCAGCAGCCATGATGAATAAGTCATCTGCAAAACTGATGTGGTTAATCTGTAGTTCTTGGCATTTGGAATGATACTTGAAACCAGGTTTAGCTGTGTAGTCATCTAATAAACCAGAAAAAGCCTCCATGACCAACAAGAAGAGATAAGGTGACATGGGGTCTCCTTGCCTCAATCCCTTTGAGCTAGGAAAATATCCATCCATTGCTCCATTTAAGTTTATTGAGAATCTAGCTGTAGTTACACATTTCATTACCCATTGTATGTAAGCTCTAGGGAACTCAAACACTTCCATAGCACATTGTAGGAAATCTCATCCAACTGAATCATAGGTCTTTTGAATGTCCACCTTCATTACACATCTAGGCTTGCCCCCTTTTTGTGGTAATTTTTAACAATTTCTTGCATCAGCAAAACATTGTTAGCCACGTGTCTTTCCCTCACAAAGGTTGATTGCCTTGTGCTAATGAGTTGAGGCAGAATTTCCTTTATTCTTTTGCATATGATATTTGATATCACTTTATAGACCACATTTTTTTTTTTGGGTACTTACTTTATAGACCACATTGCAACAAGCAATAGGTCTAAAACCCTTCAAAGTTCTAGGACATGGAATCTTTGGAACCAATGTCAATCCAGTATTATTGAATAGGTGAACCGAATTCCTTCACTGCATTTTCTAGATCAGAACCAATCATATCCTAATTGTCTTGAAAAAATTCAGCTGTATATCCATCTGGCCCTGAAGCTTTATTAGTTTTTAACGAGAAAATTGCCTCTTCCTAAATGAGAAAACCAATGGTTTGAACATTACATTGGGTATCCGTAAATTTTGGGTTTGATACATTCATTATCCTCCTAGTTTAGAAATTTACATCGACCCCCTTGGCTATAGGGTTCGTGCCTCACAAACCCTCATCCCATTATCTTGTTGTCGAATGTTCCTGTTAAAATTATTGAAAACTCGAAAGCATCCCTTAATCCAAAAATCGAGCCCAAACTAGGCTTTCATCGACTCTCCCCTTCACACCTTCCCCCTTTCCCCTTTAACCACCGGTGCTCCCACGTTTCCCTTGTCCACCTACCCCCACACCGCACAAACACACAATACACATAGGCGCGCTCGCCCACACACACGCCTATGTGTGTCGTGTGTGTGTGGCCGGGGGGACGATGTCATTGTGTATGTGTATGTGTGTGCATATTTGGGGAGAGGAGCGGTGCGTGTGCGAGACGCCATTGTGTGTGCGCGCACGCGCTCGTGTGTGTCGTGTTTAAATGATGAATGGGTTTGTGTGAGGAGGGTGGTGGCAGTGGAAGCTAATGGAGATTGGTGGTGGGCGACGGGGGAAGGCAGGTAACGGGTGTGAGGTTGGCGGTGGTGGAAGGATAAGGAGAGTAGATGAGCTGTTAGTGGTGGGAGCTCTCAGGTTTATAAGACGGGGTTAATAATTGAAATTACGTTATTTCTGTAAAGGCAATTAAGTCATTTTAATAAAAAAATTAACACCTTTTCGGTGGCAGATGTCAGTGTAGTTTTCCAAACAAGGAGAGTTAAATTCAAAACTCAGGAGTACCGAGTGTAATTTTCCTTATAGTTTTCGCTTAATTATGAGGTTTAGCTACGTAATATTGTTAACTTCCTCTATATTAGATACTTTTGTAGTTTTTGGTTACGACATAAAATCATGCAATGCCATGAAAATTATTTAGCTACTCGTCTTCTTTAGAAAAGAAGAAAGATGATGAAGTGTCATGATAGATATTATATTATGATTAACAATCTTAATTGCAATCACTAAGCCAAGATCGAGGACGGATTATAATGGTGGCAAGTGGAAGCCATGACCACCGCAGAATTTCGATACTGTCCATGTTATGCTCTGACTTTAGGGTTCTCTTTGGGAGTTATTGCTTACCTGTGGTGTGGCAAAACCTGAGGCATCCTCTTCGTTATCCTATATGTTATCTACATTGATACAGTTCTAAATGATATTTCAATCACTTGTAATTCAAAAATTTGTTAAATTTGCACCATGTAATGCTAATACACACTAATACAAAGATAAAAGGATGTGTTTGCAATGGTCTTTTCCTTGATAGCGACAATAAAGTGTGTGGTTCACCGCACTAAGTTTGATAATAGTTCGCTCGCCACTATTTAGGTGGCATACCCTAAAAGAAGTTAAGGACGTCCATTAATTGTATACTTACTTGAAGAACTGAATAGATGTGTTTTCAATGTAACCAAATCAAATAACGAAGGAAGAGTATACCAAGGCTTAACATTGGCATCTTTTAATTAAGATAAAGATCCAATAGTTTCGGCCACAGTGACCTAAATCTCGTAGCATTGCATGACCAAATATGATAGTTTGAAATATTACTAGAAGATAGTATCCACCTTGTGACAGTTGTATTGACACTTCTTTTTTCTTTACTAATGTCATTTCTTGTACTTTTAATATCGACACAAGATACAATTACACGTAGCTGCGCAAGCAGAAGTCTTGACCTTAATGTCACTTCTTTGATAATGACTTTATGAAGTACGACGTGCATGACGTCCCAACCATAGAAACATCTTGTACTAACGAGGAAGGAGTTTATTGAAAAGTCTTCCATGCTTATTTTCGTTATCACTTTTCATTGACACCGTTCTCCTTTGTTAACCGAGGAGATTTGTGCTTTGTTAGAAGATCTATCATTATTCAATCTCCTCTCTTGTTACTACTCTCTTGATAGTCAAGGAGATCAAGGAAAACTTTGACAAAGATTTTCTATACAGCGACAACTTTTTTCTATTATATCTAGCTATTGAGACGATTGCTTGATATTTTCTCTCCTTAAACTTTTGACGAGAGCCTATCTTTGTATATTACCATCTCGACAAAATCAAATTATTTCTTCATCAACACATCACCACATTCGACAACAACTGATGCAAATCTTAGTCGATATTGACAATCTGATTGCTGCTCCAGCGCTGGCTTGATAGCTACCAAAAAATCAAGATCACTACTGGAACCTTCGTGCAGCATGCTAAAGCCTTGGTATACTCTTGCTTCGTTGTTTGATTTGGTTTTGATGCATTACCAAAGATGAGTTATTGCCCTTCAATTGGATAGTGACCTTCAATTAGAACAATACATTAATTAAAAGACCAAATTTCCTCCTTCCAAGCACCCTTTTCCTTTGTTCATTGACGTGGTCCTCTCGTTTGGACTTTGAATTGTCTTCCACACCACTTGCTAAACCACTTCATAATCTTTAATTAATTTCGGTGCTTAATACAAGACATAGATTTTTGTCACGGATCCTGACGACAATTCAAACCAAAATACATTTGAAAAGTCCGCAAATCTTTCTCGGATACAGGCACAGGAAGATTCGCAGGAAAAACCAAACATTTAAGGTGGTAGGCGACGGAGTTACGCATAATATTCAGTGGCCAATTATTGCAGAAGAGCCCACCTTGTTGGGTTCAGCCTGATAAGTGCGGCAAGTGGGGATAAGAAAATGTTAACACTACCAATTACCGGCGGCTGGCAAGTGCAAGTCCTAATATCCCAAAGTGAACAAATTTCAATGCCTCCATTATATGCTTTCGATTTTAACGCTCTTGTTGCTTTCTCGTGCTTCGACTTTCGTTCTTATCTTAACACGTTTAAAATACTCCATCCGTTCTTAAAAAAAATTGATTATACATATTTTTTGTTTTCTCAATAAAATTGATTACTTTTTAAATTAGAAAAGGTTCCATAAATATTTTTTTATGTTCACCATTCTTACACTTTTTTTTTATTCTGTTTCTCTCTCCACATTTAATCATTCACTAACTTATTTTATTTTTCTCTCTCCTGACTCACTTTCTCCCATCCATCCCTCTCTATTTCTCTCTTTTGAAATAAATGGAAAACTTATAAAATATGACTTATATCATAAATAAGCGAGCAAGTCAAATATGACCATTTAATTAGAGACAAAATGAGTATTAGAGTAGTACACACAGTAATTCTAGCAATCACGGATTTGGATCCTCTGCTGTAACCCATGGTTACAGCAAGGGTGATGTGATGACTGATGGAGGCTGAGAGGGAAGAACTCTCTCTCTCTCAACCTCCATCACAGCTACGCTGCTGTAACTATGAGTTACAGCATGAGATCCAAATCCAGCAATCACACTCCATTAGCTATTGAAAAAAAGGAAGTAGTGTTCTACGGTGATTTCCTTTAGTTGTGTGAGTTGGTGTACTCATTATATTATTTTACTATGTTTTTTTTTTGTGGCTTACCATTACGGTGTCCTCCTTCAATTATTTCTTTCTCCTTTTACCTAATGCATTATTTTTCTTTTTCGTTCTTTAAACAATTAGGGTGATTACTTTTTCTTCGAAATGATGTAAGTTGTAAAACCAAATTGGACCGCGTACATTTTTTTCGAATTTCTATATTAAAAGAAAGCTATTTGGCACTATCCAGGAAGGAAGCTGGTAGGAGAAAAAGTAAGATGACAAGGTTCTTTTCCTTAAAAAAACTCTCGTGGGAGCGTCTGAAATTTCTTCGAAATCTTCCTCTCCTTCGCAACGTAACACATTCAACGGTGACAAACGGACCATTAGATCTACAGGAAATTATCAGATCAAAACCTAATAACTTGATCAAGAAAGAAGGAGCCACACTTTGCTCGAGGTGGGGGAATTTTCATCTTGACCCGTAGAAATTTGCTCGTAAAAATTGCAATTTTGTCTCAACAAAATGGGTTCAAAAAGTAGTCTGCCCATCGTAGGTTCTTGAAAAGTTTGCATTAGCATTCAAGTTTGGCCACCTTACCTACATTCCCTTGGTCTATATGTATATGTCTCATTAGGATGTTCTTATTCTTCCCCAAGAGAGGTAAAAGTGAGGTAACTAGGGATAGTGGGGGGTGGCAAAAAGACATTTGGGAGGGTTGAAAAGGGAGGGGAATGGATTTGGTGGATCCTCTGCTTGCTGGTTGCTCACCAAACAGAGACGAAAGCGACCCCCTCTCTGCCTAAACATATGGCAACTTCCTTCCAGCCGCCTCGCACTGTGCCCCCCCCCCCAAGACTTTACGAGCTCCTATTACTGGTGTGGGGGCTCATCAAAGGTTAAGAAGTGTCATGGACACCTGGATTGCTGGATCTATAAGCAACCAATAATGCACATGCAAATCCAATTTAATACTCTATTATCTCTATATATATCAGCCTTATCCACCACTCCCAGGACACTTGGCAAATTCATTTCCAGGCCACGACAATTCTCTTTTTTTATTTAATTCTAATTCTAATTTTAGTAGCAAATCTCTCCCCAGACAAAGTGCCAAGTGTATACACAAGGTAAAGGGACAGAATTGCCTGGATGTAGAACAGAAAGGAATAGCAGGAGAGTTGAAATTGCTACTCAATGATTTTTGGTGGATAAAATCCTTCTAAAAGTTATATCAACAACAAGCTAGAGATATACAAAGTACGATAAAAACCACTACGGAACTCTTGACAAAAAACCCAGCCTATAGAGCGAAATGTGGTTGCCTATGTCCGAGGGTGCAAAAAGGCCTACAGAGAAGGAATGGTCTAATCCATAAAGACAAGTATGCGACTCTTTCTTGCAAAGCAGGTTAGCCTTCGGGAAATGGTTAGGTATATCAGCGAACTCAACTAGCCGAACAGCACTGAGCATGCAAACCTATGAAACAAGTCAAAAAGGGTAAGTGTCCCCGATATGTTCAAATCAACAACCTTTAATTAGCCATGGCTTGAGATAATTAGGATGAGAGCGAGAATTCTCCGTAAACATGTAATGATTCATTGCACGCAAAAAAGTTTTAATTCATTTGAGCTATGCTTTCTCTTTTGACTTTCTTTTGATGCCAAAGGGCATATTTCGATCGAAACAAAAGATTATAGCTCCATTCTATGGCTTTTCTGAACACCACCTTTCATCACTAGCTAATAGGGGAAAGGGGTGGGGGTGGGGGGGGGGGGGGGGGGGATGGGGGAGGGTTTGTTATGACCGTGTTTAAGATGATTAAAATAACATACGATGACAATTGCACGTTTCTTATACAGTAGAAAGGTCCCGACCCAGCCCAAGTATTAAGGTCATTGTTTACCAGAAAACAAAGCAAAAGTCACTGATACATATGGAGCTGCATGGTGATGATCGTCATTTATGGGTGGTGAGTGAGCCCCACAACGGAGTGCCTTTCTACATTTATAGCCATCCACCTGCTAAGAATGAGCACTTTGATGACACCATTTGAACTGTAAACAGGGATCAGTGAGGTATTATATGCTTCTGAGTTTGTCTAAAAACTGCTAGAAAACAGAATAAACTGTTGGAGTTGGGAGGGACGTGTCGGATAAGAGCAAGTTCGGCCGGCGTGGCTGTGTGGCCGTCGCCATCACTTGACGGGGTCACAATTCCCTTTGACTAATTTAAACATCGCAAGGTCTTGGTCTTTTAGAGATGCAGTACGAGCGGCTGCATCCCTTCTAGTTTCTGTACACACAAGCAGCTCTAAGCCTCTATCCAGGGGTGGGTGTCTGGAGTGCGGGTGTGGGGGCGGGGTTGTGGCCTGTGGGGTTGGGGTTAAGGAGAAACTGGTTTGAATGGCATTGGAGCCTTGATTAATTTCTTTCTTACCTGTGATTTAATTCATCGACACTGTACATATCACATGTTGTTGTACGATTTTTGCAAGTCCAAATAAAGTTATAAGTTATTTGACTAACTCACTTTAAAACAAACTTTTGACAATAAAAAAAACACATACACACGCGTGCACACTAACGTGAAAGAGGCATAGTGCCTGATTCCATGCATGACAGCTTAAGATATCGTTGGCTCAACGCTAAGAGCTACTTGTTTCAAGCATGCTTACTCGCTTCTGTTCTCGCACTCAAAAGAATAGCCAAATTCTACTACCTTTAAGGCATAGTTGCGGATCTTTTATACTCCATATATCTTCTTTTTTTTTTTTTTTTGGTGAAAGTCAAATCTTTTATTCCAAAGTCCAAACAAATGTTTTACGGCAGTAAACTATATCATTCACTCATGTCCTCTTTCCTCTGTAACCAATCTATATCATGTCCTCATACTTCATTATTCCTTCATTGATTTCCCAATTGGAGCAAAGTCTCTTGTTTACACTGTGTCCTTTAATCTGGTTCCAGCTTCTAGTGCACCATTGAATCCACTGTTTGATCATCATTACCGGTTCATCCCTGAATTTTTGTTGTTACTCAAATATCCTCTTATTCCTCTCAAACTAGATCATGTATACTGTAACAGCCATTCCCAGCTTTCTAAGCCTTGCTTGGAAGCTTTTTCCTTTGAATTTCTTGGAAGCATAACAAAGGAATTGTTCCCAAGAGTTCACTTGAGTCTGTACTCCATAATCCATCCATTCAAACAGAAAGAATCCTAGTAGCTGACACACATCACGTTTTGACCTCAATACTGGCATACCCTTGCTCTATCCCTGCAACAGGTTTTTACTTTACTTGATTGAGAATTGAATTACCATTGCTTAGCTAAAGTTTCTTAATATGCACTTCCCACTCGGCCTGGAACCTAGCTTGGGCAACCTCTAGACAATTCGTATCGACCCGTAAAATTTTAGGCGTCGTCACTCACTTTTAGCCCATCACAGTATGGGCCGATCATGACCTTAGCAATTTACAGGCCCATTTTTGCCTGTGGAAAGCACAAGGGTTCGTATTTATTTGCTGAAACGACAGATTGACTAAGTTTTTATACTATTCACTGCGCTTCATCAACTTCTTTTTTTGGAATTTTTTTGGACTGTGTTGTGTAGAGTAAAAGAGGTGACATAGCCACATTCCGAACTAATAAACTATAGGCATCCCAAATAAAGGGCCATTAGCCTAAACCTTATGCTAAGCGAGCGTTTGACCCAACGTTTAGATACATATATATAGGCTACTCGGACCAACTAATCTTTAGCCTATTTCACAAAATCCTAACGCTATGCTCCTTTTGGATATTTTTTTGTTGTTTTCGTTTTTGTATATTTATAAAAGTTATGTTTATTAACCATTTTCAGACTCTGTCTGTGAAAACACCAAAAATAAACATGACTTATTAACTCTTTACAATAATTAAGATAAAAGGCCGTACACGAACACCCTTTACGTGTTTTTCATATTTCATAAGATTATACGAGTAGTTGCTAGTCTACTCATCTTGGCATATAACTGCAACGAAAAACAGTAGTCAAACACCCTAAAGGCGTTTTTTGATTTCTTATAATATTATTTAATTACATGCCACTTTCTTGCAATTCCGATCACGATGCTATTTGAACAACTAAATAAATGTTAGTCTTTTTATTGAATGGTATTATTTTTAATTTTCAAAAACCAAAAACATGAACAAGGAAAAAATGGACCGAGGAGGGACTAATAAACTTTAAAGAAAATCCAACACTAAAACCTTTTTCTCGGTTGGCCACGAAATTTGGAATGGGTTGGGGAAATATTGGCATGGGCGACCAAATCCGAGTGATTGTTACTTGAGCCCATTGGACTACCCTTCTAGTGAGATGGTTTGTATCCTAAAGACAGACCCAAACCCAGCCCAGCCCAGAAAAAGACTTTCTAGGATTCCGAAAAGTAAAAGTTTTGGCAGTTATTTGGTTGTAGGAAATTATTTAAAACACCCGTGTAGTTATACTTAATAGTCAATAAATATATTTAGTATCATTTTTTATAACACTTTCAATGACAATTCATATCATCGCTTTTTAACGTCATTAAATAAAAGTCATTTAGAAATATTTAACAAACATTAACTGTTGTTATATCAAGAGTTGTAATTATCTTACTATAACCTGAGTTGCGGCAAAAAAATTTTCTTCACAAAATACACTATCGGAAAAGAATAGTTTTGTTATTAACGTACTTTTGGGTTGAAATTTTTCTTGGTACTACCTTAGCTGTAACAAAAATAGTTACAACTGGTTGTATATAGTCCTAATTGATGGTCGCTAGATATAATTAGTGACATTTTCATTAATACTTTTGGTTATAATTATTAACAACACTTTTTTAACTTCTTTAAATAAAAATCACTAAAAATATTTTTTAACCATTTATGTCACTGTAAGAGAATTACAGTTATTTTTTAATAATCGGGATATTTTTCTTTTGAGTTTCTTTTTTTAAAAATTATATAATTTATAAAAATTGTAGAATATTAAACTACAAATTGATTTGGCAAAGGTCACGAACGTTTTGAAAGTTATAGTACTAGTCAAACCAGTGTTTTGGCACAACAATAAAAGTCAATATAATTAAAAATTAAAAACAAATTTTTGCTATTATTGGGATTGCAGAAATCTTCCTTCAGTCCTGTATATAGGAAAAATTAATGGTCGCTAAATGTTTTTAGTGACTTTTCTGCTTATACTTTTAGTGACAATTATTAGCAATATTTTTTTAGAATCACTAATATAAGTAATTAAAAATATTTAGTAACTATTAATTATTACTATATAGAGGTAGAATGAAAATTTCTTTAACCCAGTAGCGGCCAAAAAAAATTCAAAAATTACTACAGTATAATATGTTCTTACCACTTAAATATCTCATTGCCCTATTACCAATTCTTCTTTTCTATAATTAAACTAAATACTTTTAAAGTAGAAAGGTAAAAGAAGAAAAGAGAAAAAAGAAAGAGTTAATTACGCGGTTGACCATCGAACTATTAGGCAAATTTCACTTTGACCACTGAACTTCGATTTGTGTCAAAGTGACCACTGAATTTGTTAATTAGTTCAATCAAGCCACTCTGTTAGGCTCCGTTAGCCCTAAGTCCGTTAAGTGACTTTATCCAAGGGTAAATATGTCATTTCATAATGCTGAAAAAGAGGGTGGCATTCTTCTGAGCTTCCATGCTCATCGCATCATCACCGCAGTGGTAGCAATCTCCATGCCACAGTGATACCCTCTACGTGGCTATGATCCTTGCCTACGGCTCCGTCCGGTGGTGGTAAATATTCTCGCCGGACCAGTGCTCCGGCATCAACCGCTTCGTCGCAATCTTTGTCGTCCCGCTGCTGTCGTTCCACTTCATTTCCACCAATAACCCATACGCGATGAATTTCAGATTCATTATCCAGGTCGTCGTTTTGGTCGTCGGCTGCTCTTCATCTTCTTCTTCGTGGCCTTCGTTTGGGCCTAGAGCTGCTGGGTCCTTCCCGTCTTCTTGCCCAACTGGGCACCAAC